>JAAGKR010005883.1:0-12822 GCA_011419295.1 Clarias macrocephalus
GACAAGCCACAATTCTGAGGGAACATCATAAATCTTTTAAGAACGTCACTGCAGCAATCTGGAACATGTGCATGTGGAATAATCTATTCCGGGACTCAAACTGCACACTATAATTATAGGATTTAATTTTTAGCACTTTAAGACATGAACTCTCTGAGTATTGCTGTTTGATCTTTAACTACCTTGATTTAATGTCTAACTATCTCCATTTACTAAACTAATCCTTTTAAAAATATATATTTTACTATATCTTGGTTTAATCTTTAAATGTGTTTACATTTATGGTATTTAAATATAATATTTGTTTTTTTAACCTTCCGATCAATAGTCCAACACTGTTCACTATTCACTGCCATGTTCAATAGGAATCTGTCTCTGCTCTTTAACTATGTTGGGTTTAATCTTTATTTATCTCAGATTTGATCTTAAACTATCTTAGGTTGTGTCTTGAACTATCTTGTTAAGATCTTTAATTACCTAATTAATTATCTTACTCATCTACTCTTGTCTAATTGTAACCCTACCCAAATTTGGGTTAAGCTAATATAGCATTCTGATGCTGATACTGTAAGAGAAGTAGAATTTCAGAGACGAGAGAGAGTTGAGCGGGCGCTCCGGTGCACGTGCGCAGACGTTACAGACTGGGAGTTCTTTTAGTTTAAACTGTCATTTCGTGAAAATAGTGTGGAGAGGCTCAACACAGCCAAGACGTGCTTGTGGTGGGTGAAACGGTGGGTGTCCAGGTGACGCACAGTGACACTCAGGATAGACGCTGCTGACGTCTTCGATGGACAAGAACTTTGTGGCTAAGTCTACAACTTTCAAGTTGATTTCAGGGTTTGTTGATTTCATTGAGAACTCATCCAGACTCTCCAGCTGCAGCAGTTTTTTTTTTTTGTTTGTTTCACATTTTATTAATTTTTTCTTTCTCCCAAATACATTATTTTCATTAAAATATTCCATGATGCCTGTGTATGTGTCGTTTTCTTTGAATGGGACCAGTACACTCTATCGGCCTATGTAGTAGTTGACTCAAGGTGATGCATGAGGTAACTAGCTTGCATAGGTCTCGCTACCCAGACATAGCCATTGCATTGACAGCTGTGATCTGAGACCCTTGAGATTATTAGTTTTCTTAAATATGGACCAAGTGGTTGATCAAACGCTGGTTACATAATCATTATCCCAGTTTGTGCTTTATCTATCCTGATCTGTCCATCTTTACCTTTCTCAGTCTGATGTTCTCTGCACAGGTGTCCGTAGACCAGGTTGATGAGTAAAGCCCAGAACATTTCGGCTGTTGGCTTGGGCTGCGCATGTTTCAGCCAGAAACCTGTGACGTACACGGCTAGCTGCAGATTTGCTGGGATGAGGAGTGAATTGAACACTGGAGACACACACAGAGCATCCAACAGGACCCGCAGGCGTACATTCTCCGGTGACTAGAACAGAAGATCACAAAATATTACGTTAATCATCATAAATAATTTCAGTGATTTATAAATGTAATAATTGTTTATTGAAAAATAAAATGCTGAACTAGGGTTTCTGCACAACTGGATGAAACTGAAACAGTGGCGTGTAATTTATGTAGATAAAAGAAGTTTATTTTAATTACAGATTTGTCTGTGATGGGATCAAATAACAATTACAATGAAAGTTCATTAATCTTTGAAAGAGCAGACTTGACGTGCACAGACCTGGCAAATTTGCAGCCATAAATTTTTAATATTCTATAGCAGGGTTTCTCAAAATCCAGACTCCAGCTTGGATCTGAACTACAGGGCAAGTCAATCCAGACCTAGCCCTGTAAATTACAAGCAAGTTTAATAAAAGTCATTTGCTTTGCATCTGGACCTTTGACCTTGGCTACAAGTCAGATTTGGAAGTTTCAGTATTAAGTTTGAGAACCCCTATTCTATAGGCATCACCGAGCCTACAGGTAAATCACAGAGAGGCAAAAGTTAGTCTCTTAGAAAGTGTCCTAAAAGAGAACCATGTGGGACTCCTTGGGAAACTCTTATAGTACGTGATTTGTAAAATAAAAAGAACTTCCGTTCAGTTATAATGACTAAGAGTAAAACTGAGATAAACCATCAGCATTACCTCCCACAGCGTATCCATGTGTAGGTCTGTTACACGCCTTGGTGGAACAGCTGGAACCATGTAGCTGGTCAGGTTTATTCCCTGCCTGTCGTACTCCTCCACATTATATTGCTGTTCCTCTCCAGAAGAAGTGCTGCAATCACCAACTTTCTGACACCCGGTACACAGCAGAACGCCGTACGTCACCTGTCTAATCGGCTGAGACATCTTACTGCTGCTGTTCAGCCCAAAGTTTTCCACCTGAATGCTCATCATGACTCTCCTCAGTATCAGGACTTGAATGATGATGGGAGCCAACTTGCCTTCTGCCAGAGGTTTCAGAGTCCAGTCTGGCAGGTTTTGTAATGGGCCTGCAGGCCTTATCGGTGGTTCTCCACTCATGAAGAACTGAGCTATGGAACTGGGCCTGAGTCGGTAGTCTTCCATTCCCTGATGTATTGCATCTTCTATGCTGGCTGAATTGCTGTTTATCCCCAGAGGTCTGAGGAGAGCAGCGATGGCTTCTTCTGGGCTGCGGAACCGCGACAGCCAATTGAGTAAGCCATGAATCTGGGCCCTTCTTCCAGGTCTGGTAGAGAACTTTGGAAACACACTCTTGTCCAGTTTGGTGACATCGTTTCCCAGGATGGTGGCAAAAAGTGGAAGGTGATGCTTGTTCAAGCCATTAAATGCATTACATAAAGTATGAACATGGTATGACTTGGTAGGGATGAAATTATTTTGTCTCACTTCCCTCCACTGGAAATGACTGATGGGCAAATACCCACCCTCGAGGTTGTAGATATAAAAATCGCTGTCATTGGACAGAACAGGACAGTTCCACTCGTTGGCCAATGCGGCCACTTCCCAATCCGCCTCTCCCAGACACTGAATAAAGGGAACTGCGAGTTTCCGGAGGATCTGCCTGAACACATGTATCACAAAAATGGGTAAAATTTCTCCTGAACCTCCCCTGGACACGGTGTAGGCTCTTGTGATTCTATCTTGACGTCTTTCATTATTGGTGTCCAATTTTTTGCCGCTGACGTCGTCCCCTCCATCGAGCACCACGTAGGGCTCAATACTGCACATCCTAAGATTCCTAAAAAACCCTGTGACAATTTCCTCAAATCCTTCATAATCTCCGCCGTGTGCTTGGTCCAGAGAAGACCTGAAGTAAAGATTGTAGTACAGATTGGATCCATCAATGATGAGTTTGCTTTCTCTAAAGCAGTAGCTTTTCAGAAAGTCACTCTTCTCGATGTAGCTCTGCAGACCCTGAACTCCCATTGTGAGACAAGTTTGAATCTGGATATACAAAACACTGCAGTTAAGTAGGTTACGTGGGACATTTACGCAAAACATCCTGCAAAAATTTAATATAAAGAAAGCACTATTCTAGACATTTCAATGTATAAATGGTAACTCATTTGTTTTAACTTGTGTTCAGTTCAGTTTTTGATGCAGTTTATCATTATTATAATAACAGCAACAATTGTTCAAGAGAAAGAAATTGTATAATAATGATATAAATTAATGAGTATATTTTAAAAAACAGTTAATGTTCTGAACAAATTATTTTTCTGTGTTTTATGTCTTCTGATGTAACAATGGGTAAAAAAAAACAAAAACAAATTATAAACATTACTCTTCATCTCCCAGAAATTATATTGAAATAAAGCAATAAAAAATTATTTAATGAAGAATTAAACACATACAGTATAACACAGGAAGATGATGAACATTATTGTTATTATTACTGCTGTGATTTTTATCAGTGGCCCTCTGGAACAGGTCGTCTTATGTTCATATGAAAGTGTAAATAAGTCATTAATAATTAATAAAATGATGTTTTTGAATCCGATATCTTACCTTTAACTCTCTGTAAAGCCTTCAGTAAGCAGGTCAGTAAGTCAGTGAGCAGCAGAAGGATGTTGTTGTGGAGTTTCGCTGTAGTTTCGCGTCTCAAACCGCACAGTGTCCTCCTCAGGCTGTCTCTGTCCCTCACTGTGAATAAGAGCGTTGCTTAGAAGCAGGCTGCTGTTGAGATTTGGGACGCGCCTGATGCAACTCGCTTTTGTCCCTCAGCAGTAAAATGAAACTTACTGAGAAATGAAAGTTAGAAGAGCAGGATGTGTTTTGCTTTGTATGCTGTTACTTAATCAGTTTATTTATTCATTCATTTAAGTTAGTTAGTTAGTCATTAATGCTGTTATTAATATATTTATTTAATTCATTTATTTACTTTATTAATTTATTTAATTATTTACATTTATGCATTTGGCAGACTTTCCTATCTAGAGTGCTTTGAAAGTTCCCTCACTGGACAGATCCTGGGTTCCTAAGTGTCATCAGTCAAACACTGTTGGAAAGGTTTTTTTTTTTTTTTTTTTGTGGAGGGATTAATCCAAATATTGAAGAGAGATTTTTAGTCATCGTTTAAAGATACTGGCAGAGACTCATCTGTACATACATCTAGAGGAACTTCACTCCACCATCTAAGTGCCAGAACAGGAAACACTCTATACACATGTCTTCCTCGATCCCTGAGTGATGGTTCTGGTGCTGGATGATCAGAGGGAACATGGTGCGGTGCAAAGTAGCTGGGTGACATTGTTAGCTTTGTAGGCGATCATCAGGGTTTTTTAATTTGATACAAGCAGCTACAGGAAGTCATTGCTTAATAAAGTTGAGCAATGTGTAAAGGAAATAAGAGACTGGATGTTAATTAACTTCCTTATGCTTAATCCTGATAAGACAGAAGTTCTAGTCATAGGGCCGCATGCAGCTAGAAGTCGGCTTTCTGATCACACTGTAACTTTAGATGCCTTTCTGTTCCATCAAATGCAACAGTGAAAGACTTTGGTGTGATTACATGAGCTTCAAATGAAAGGCTGAAGTCTATAGACAATATCACCAGGATAGTTTTCTTTCACCTCAGAAATATTACCAAGGTAAGAAATATACTGTCACTAAACGATGCAGAAAATCTAGTTGATGCCTTTATCACCTCTAGGTTGGACTATTGTGACGCCTTACTGTCTGGTTGTTCAACTAGGTGTATAAACAAGCTTCAGTTGGTGCAGAATGCAGCAGCGAGGGTCCTCACTAGAACCAGAAGATTTAGATGCTGTCCTCCCCACTCTCATTGATCACTCAGGTTTGTTGACGGTGAGGTGATTGGTTGCTTTACATCTCAGTTCCCCCTCATGTCTGTGTTTCCTTCTGGCTCCTCCCTTTTAGTGATGATGTCATATTTAATCCTGCCGGAGTCCCTGCTTGCACTCTGCACTAAATATACTTTCACCTTATACATCATGTGACTGTGACCAGACCCAACTGTTCTCTCTCCTCTTCTCCTCTCTCTCTCTCTCCCTGTCGAGTTACATAGTTCTCTGTTCTCTGAGGACTCGTGACTGCAGTCGCTCCATAGTTCAGGACTGGAGTCTCCTACAGTCTACCTGAGCCTCCAATAACCAACTGGACTCCATATGAACTTAAACACGTCTCCTGTTCTACTGAACTTCCAGCCTCCTAACACACAGTATGAGGTCAGATCAATCCCTGCTCTCCGTTATCACCCAGATGAGGATGGGTCCCTGCTGAGTCCGGTTCCTCTCAAGGTTTCTTCCTGTTACCATCTCAGGGAGTTTTTCCCTCAGCACCGTCGCCCTCGGCTCGTTCATCTTGTTCAAACTTCCATAATTTTCTTTTGATTGTGTAAAGCTGCAATGCCAATTGTTAAAAACACTATACAAATAAAATTGAATTGAATTGAATTGAATTGCAGAGAGGGTTGAAAACGAGCCGTGTAGATGAGAAAACAAGATGTCTCATCATGTTGTACGTAAAATGAAGTTTATTTAGACTGACCTGTAAATTACAGATTTAGTTACAGATATAATGCCTGCGATGTCTCAGGGGGCTGTTGGTTTGCGATCCAGAGGTTTCTGCATCAGGGAGAGGATCAGACACGGTTTCACTCAGACAGGTTTGTCACCAAAAATGTTATATTTATATAAAATAAAAATATAGAGTAACACTGCTGGAGTGTGTATAACCATGGAGAGTGTGTAACACTCTAATAATCTATGTGAAATAATAATAATAATAATAAATTGTTGTTGAATGAGATTTTAATTTTTAAAGTACAAATAAGAAGTAATAGTTATAGTGAGGATTATGAATAATGTTATTTATATCATCATCATCCTCATCAACAATAAGAATACAGTAAGTCCAGAGTTAATAATCAACACACAGGAGATGAAAGACCTCACAGTAACACAAGAACATCTGCTATTGTCAGAACTGTTCAGAAACTTTAGTATTAGAGCGTTCAGAACACGTCTCACTGCACACAGAGCTTTTAGAGATAATTATACAAGCTGTTCAGGCACTTCGCAATACCTCCCTGTTTATTATTTGATGGGTGTTAAATAATAATAGAAACTCTGACATCTCTGTTTATAGATGATGTTGATGATGATGATGGCGTGAGACTGGTGATGGAGTTGACTGGACCTGCGTGCCTCCAGAGGTCAGGGCGTCTGTTTCACTCTGACTATGGGACCTACGACCTGTGAGACCAGACAAGCGCGACGTGCACAGCTGGATGAAGATGATTAAAGTTGAGGGAAGCAGCATTGAGGACACTCAGCTGCCACTAAGAGGATTTGAGAGTCAGTTTCAGCAGTGGAGTAAGTGCACGGCTTGTGTTGGAGATGACGTTGTATACGTCCTTTGTAGAGAGGAAGAGTTACACAGTGCGAACCTCCTTAGTTAGTTAATACAGAAGTTACACCCACTGTGGAAATACCTTCCATAAATACAGCCCTCATATTACATCATAATTTTATGTGTTTATACTGTACAAATGCAATGTCATCAAATTAAAAGCTCATGTTTCTATGAAGAAGAAAGAATGAGTCATTAATCAGTAACAAAAGCCGTCCTCTCAGGCTCTCCCAGAATAACGCTGGCCTTGTTCAGGAGCGAGCTGCTGGGGCGACTGTCTGACTGATGACTAATGCACTTTATTTTCTCATCAGGAAAACAAAAGTTACAGAGAAGCAGGGTTTGTCTTCCTCTTCTGCATGTTTTGGACTCGCCATGTTGTTTCCATGAGTCTGATCAACAGGAGAGAAGCATTTTTGTAAAATTTGTGTAAAGTTGACTCTTGAAAACCGCGATCCAGTGCTGACTGTTTGAATGTTGTCGTGATCTGCAGTGTGAAATCAGTGTCAGATGAACACACACACACACACACACACACACACACACACACACACACACACACACACACACACACACACACACACACACACTCTGCTAAACACAAGTGAGGACTGAATCCCAAAAACCACCTTGTTGTGGTCTATTACTCATCTTTCATACCCCTAAATATTTTTTTCTTCAATCTACAGAATTAGACGTACACTTTAATGTTTATTATATGTATAGATTGAGTCTCATCATTTAAAGGAAAAAAGTCAACAAAAATTCTACTAAGATATTTTTAAACATTTGATGAACTATCTCCTTGTCATTGTTTTTCACAGTGATTTAATTACAGTCAAATATAAATACATCAAAACACTGAAACCCCACAGCAACTTTCAACACAATTATATTTTCTAATAATCATTTCCATCTCTGCTCCTGGCACATACACATGATCTCCGCACTGCCTTAGTGAACACAATGATTATAATAATGCTGATTATTATTATTATTATTATTATTATTATTATTATTATTATTATTCACCATTAATACATCATCAGTAACATTTAACGCGCTGATTAATATATGTGTATTATGTGTTACATTACTGCAAAATTTAACTCTGACACATGTGTAAACCAGCTCAGAGTTTTATAGTGCTGATGCTGATGTACTGCCATGGCAGGGTCGTTCAGCACTCCATGCACATGCTGATACACAACTGGGTAATAAACACGCCCCCTTGTGGAGTAAAAAAATATGTCTGGTACAATTCATGAGACGTTTCACTGTAAAATCCCACAGTTAATTAAAATCTGGATGAAGGTGATGTGCTGGGAATAATTTCCTTTTTTGTTTATTAAAATGTGTGAATGATTAAAGTGACTAAATGATTAAAGTGATGGCAGTGTCTGAGAGCAAAGCTGTTCAGTCGTATCTAGCACCACTTCACACGTTCGTACTTCTTGGCTCTCGGATCCTCGATGTGACCTCGGCTCACGTGTCTGGTGCGAACGCTGCAGGTTTCCTCGTAGATCTTGTCACCGTCGTCATTGTCCTCTTCATTGGTCATCAGATGTTTAAACATTTGGCTCAGTTCGTCCGCCGGATCGCCGTGTACTCTGCGTCCCCGCGGTCCCGCCCTCGTCCTTATTCTCATGACGAAGTCGTTGTCCAGCTCGCGCTCCAGTGTGGCCTGTAGATTTCGGTAAAGCTCCAAGGCTAAAGAGGCTCCAGCAAGAAGAGACTCGGGTTCGATGCCCCTCATCAGCTCGTGAGCGACGGCGTGCACCAGAGGGCCGTTGTATAACCTGAGGAACACAGAGTTCACACACTGCTGAACCTGGATCACAGCTCAGCAATAACACATCGCTCATTAATGTCAGCATCTTTTATATCATTTTTATCATTAAAGAAAACATGCTACACTAGCTGACGAAGTAACGCTCATATTATATACATTCTCAATGTTTCTGTTTTTGTACAGAAGAGCGTGACAAATTAATTCTGACCTTGTTAAGCTTCACCAGCAAAACTAAACTGTTTCTAAACGGTTAAAAAGCTGCTGCATCTCACACACACACACACAGATTACAATCATATCTTATTTTCTCCGCATTGTGCTTTATCAAGCTGTCAATCAAGTTATCTGACACGCCCACGCCTATGACTTTTAAAATGTTTTAAATTACATCGTAGAAGTTTGTTTAATACCCTTGGGTGAGGTTAAGCAGAGAGTTTATCTGTAATGATCTATAAAACTTCTTCCAATTCTAAGCACATGTATCTATGTACCGATTATACAGTAGTAATGAAATTAAAGTTAACATAAAAGTAATAAAATATAGGAATATTATAAAAGTAAATAATGTAAATAATAAAACTAAAACAGGAGAAAATAAAATTAAGTATTAAAAGCACTACAATTGATTTAATCATAAAAAAGCAGGAGACTATGCATACCCTCTACTATAAAACAAAGGCTTTGATCAATAAGTATTTATTCATATTAAATCCTTAATTTGGCTTTGAAGGTAGAGAATTGCCTTTTACAAGTGAGATCAGGAGAATCCCAGAGTTTAGGAGATGCCACTGAGAAAGTACGATCTCTCCACGGTTTCTATCTTGTTAGGCACTTCGAGCAGGACATGATTATCAGACCTTGGAGTTCATCCATAGGTGCACAGATGGATACAATCATTTACACAGGCTGGGACGATACCAGACAGAGATTTTAGAACCAATAATATGATTTTGTAGTGAACTCTGTACCTGATGCCAGTGGAGAGAGGAAGGGACCGGGGCGGTGTGTGCACGCTTATTGGTACTGGACCTGTTAAAAGCCGCACTGCAGCATTCTGAACCAGCGGTAGGCGATTGCGTAATCCCTAAAGAATGTGGCAGTAATCCAGTCTGGAACTTATAAAACTTATGAGTGGCTTTTTCTGTGTCTTTCATTGAAACAAAAGGCTTCACCTTTGATAAAAGACAGAGTTGAAAGAAGCTTGTTTTTCCTGCAGATGTCACTTGCTTAGCAAAATGCAAATTACTGTAAAATATGACGTCTAGTTTTCAAACGCCATTTTTTGAATCTGGAGCAATCCCTCTAAGAATTAAACCAAGGCTGCTCCTGTGTATTAAATGTATTCACACGTATTCTCTTTAATACTCAATGACAGTTAAACAGCTGGACAAGGACTGGAGCACACTAAGTGAATCTGGTTTTAAAGGAACATATAATTGGATGTCATTAGCATAAAAGTGACATGAGACATTGTATTTTCTAACGATATTACCTAGAGATATCTGCATACATAGGGAGAACAACACCTGGCCAAGTATTGATCCCTGTGGCACACCATAGAACTGAGGCATGCTCGAGGATGTGATGTTACCCCATCTCACAAAAAAAACTTCAGTCAAGCACTGTACCCCGGATTCCAACCAGGTTTTTAGAGATAAGAATCTTGTGGTCTATGGTGTCGAAGGCTGCTGGGGGTCAAGTTGGATCAATACAACCAGGAAGCCGCTATCTCTTTCTAGCATTATATTGTTGTGAATCTTTAAAAGGGCAGACTCAGTGTTGTGACGTGTTCTAAAACCAGACTGAAATTTCTCCTGAATTGGATTGTCATTGAGAAATTGTTGCAATTGACAAAATACAAGCTTCTCTAGTAAGTAAGTGTGAAATAGGTCTAAAATTAGCTGAAACGGCTAATTAAACAGAGAGTGACAACAGGATGTTTAAAAACATTCATTCAGCCATTAAGAAGTCACTGAAAAAAGCTACAAGGCAAGGCAACTAAAAACCTCCTTGAGTAGTCCAGTCGATACTACATCTAGAACAGGATGAAGGATGAAACACTGTCAGAAGGAATGGAGAGAGAAATCGAAATGAAATTCAAAGCCAGCTGAGGAGCATTGGTGCTCTCAGGGACCTGTCCTATGAGGCCCTGTCTCACTGATGCTATTTTGTCAACAAAATAATCCATAAATGTTTAAAAACAATCTTTGGAATTTAAGGCTGCACAAGCTAGTTGAGGGTGAATTACAGCACTTGTTATATTAAAAATGCACTTCTGGGCCATGACAGATGTAGTTGATCATTTTTGACAAGTAGCCAGATTTTGCAGTTTTTACGCCTTCTTGGTACTGTGCCCGAGAATCTTTCAAGTATTTCCAGGAAGACGTGACGCCTGTTTTTTCTCCATTTACGTTCTGCATTCCTGCAGTGTCTCCTTAGGATACAAGTATTATCATTTATCAGTGGGTTCTGTAATGATCAGTGGCAGCTGGTGCAAAACTTAACAAAATTAAAATTAAACTTTTAATACTGGCCTGTAAATAGTCATTTATCAGGTGATTATGCGGTGATCATCACTACTCGTATAAAATAAAGTCCTGACTCACATCACATCCAGTCAGCAGCTCCGCTCGCCATAAGAAGGGCTGGAAAAGACTCGCTGGGAATCACATGGTCCAATCACATGAGCCCAAATATTTAAAAACGATATTGATTCACTAAGAACAAAAGTGGGCGGGTTCAGGGGGCACAGTGCTGCGCCCGAAGGATGATTTGAAAAAATCCAATCACAGCTCAGCCTCAGGTCACATGCTTTTCAAAGATTTACTGCCTACATAGACACTCGTTTGTCCGGCGTCCCGCGTGCACGAACACAAATGAACGTAATGCAGTTTAGATTTGTTTTAATTGCAAATAAATTACAATAATAAATACAGCAGAATATTGTAAATAAATGACTTTATTTCATTATTAAAATAAATAATTATTATGTTAAATAATTACATGTTAAAGTAGCGTTCGTCTCTGCCTAACTTTAAGGAGGGCGCCGCCCCTGCGCCCCCGATTGAACGGCCGCCACTGATGTCTTTGGCTTTTAGTTTCATGGGTGCAATTCTGTCCAGAATATTAGAACATGTGGAGTAAAATGATGAGATAAAATCTTCTGGGATCAGGTACACATCTGAGCCAGTGTGATGAGCCAGAGAGTTGTCCATAAAGGAGTTTGAGAAAACACCTGGAGTTGGTGATGAAATAATACAGCCTTATTGAGCAGGTAGAGTCGACATGCGGGGTGAATAGTGGGAAATAAAGTCGGACAGAACTACAGTAGGAAGTGATCCGAGAAGCATGAATCACCCACATCCCTCATAGTTTGTGAGAGTCCTAATGAGATCACCAAGTCCAGGGTGTGTCCCATTACGTGTGTTGGCACTTTAACTGACTAAGTGAGGTTAAATGAGTCCAGTAAATTGTTAAAATCAACAGAAAAACACGCAGAAATATTAAAATCACTGTAGATAAGCAGTTTATTATATTTTATAGTTATGTTAGATTGAAAATCAGCAAACGTGGCATAACAGATAATGAATGAATTACTGATTACCATAATTATAGCATGAAGCTGCATCATTCCTAAGGAACATACAAAATAAGAAGTGGACGTACCACACTAGCTCCGGCTCGGGCACTGGATGGTTCAGCAGCTGGCTCAGAGTGAGACTGTGCTTCAGACAGGACAGCCACTGACAGTAAACGTGAGCCAGTTCCAGGTCCAAATGCTTCTCACCTTTGCGATCCTGAAGGCTTTTAATCCTCAAAATCACAGTGCCCGCCTCTGCGTACAGGAGGAGAACAGGAGACATCAACCACATGTCCAAAAGACAAGCCACAATTCTGAGGGAACATCATAAATCTTTTAAGCAATAAAGTGCTGCTGCAGCAATCTGGAACATGTGCATGTGGAATAATCTCACTCACTCATCATCTATACGCTTAATCCTGTATTCAGGGTCACGGGGGGCCTGGAGCCTATCCCAGGAGACTTGGGGCACATGGCAGGGTACATCCTGGACAGGGTGCCAATCCATCGCAGGGCACAGACACACAAATATACTCACTCATTCACACACTACGGGCAATTTGGGAACGCCAATTAGCCTAACCTACATGTCTCTGGACTGTGGGAGGAAACCGGAGTACCCGGAGGA
>JAAGKR010005883.1:13665-43665 GCA_011419295.1 Clarias macrocephalus
GCTTAATCCTGTATTCAGGGTCACGGGGGGCCTGGAGCCTATCCCAGGAGACTTGGGGCACATGGCAGGGTACATCCTGGACAGGGTGCCAATCCATCGCAGGGCACAGACACACAAATATACTCACTCATTCACACACTACGGGCAATTTGGGAACGCCAATTAGCCTAACCTACATGTCTCTGGACTGTGGGAGGAAACCGGAGTACCCGGAGGAAACCCACCAAGCACGGGGAGAACATGCAAAATCCATGCACACAGAGACGGGAATCAAGCCTGGCCGGGGATCGAACCCGGACCCTGGCGGTGCAAGGCGACACTGCTAACCACTACACCACCGTGCCGCCGTGGAATAATCTATTCTTATTATTTTTGAATATCTCAGTTTAATCTTTAACTATCTTTAACTAACATAGGGCAATATTTACAGTAACTCTATCTTTGTTTAGTTTAACCGTCTCTGGTTTTAACTATTTAAGTTTGATCTCTAAATATCTCAATTTGTTCTTTAACTGTCTTGGGATTAATCTTTAAATATCTAGGGTTGAACTTTAATTATTTCTTGTTTGAGCTTTAACTATGTGTTTTCGTTTATAACTTGACTTGGTTTATCTATATCTATATTTATCCATTTATTTATCAGACTAAATAAATCTATATAAAGATCAGTCTGATCTTTACCTATTGCGGTCTGATGTTCTCTGCACAGGTGTCCGTAGACCAGGTTGATGAGTAAAGCCCAGAACATTTCAGCTGTTGGCTCAGGTTGTGCATGATTTAGCCAGAAACCTGTGACGTACACGGCTAGCTGCAGATTTGCTGGGATGAGGAGTGAATTGAACATCGGAGACACACACAGAGCATCCAACAGGACCCGCAGGCGTACATTCTCCGGTGACTAGAACAGAAGATCACAAACCAGCGGTTAGCATGTACAGAATAAATAGAAAGGGTCCTAAGTAATGACTTTTGGAAATTGTGATTTGTAAAATCAAAAGGCACATCTAATCTCACCAGTTTAGGCAAATCATAGTGATTAACAGATAAATCCTCAGTGCTACCTCCCACAGCGAGTCCAGGTGAAGGTCTGGTACACAGCTTGGTAGACGAGCTGGAACCAAGGAGCTGGTCAGTGTTATTCCCTGCCTGTTGATTTCCTCCATGTAATATTGCTGTTCCTCTCCAGAAGAAGTGCTGCGTTTACCGACTTTCTGCCACCTCGTGCACAGCAGAACGCCGTACGTCACCTCTCTAATCAGCTGAGACGTCTCATTGCTGCTACTCAGACCAAAATTCTCCACCTGAATTGTCAACATGATTCTCTGCTGTGTCAGGACTTTAATGATGATGGAAGCCATCTTGCCTTCTGCCAGAGGTTTCAGAGTCCATTCTGGTAGGTTCTGTAAAGGGCCTGGAGGCCTTTTCGGTGGTTCTCCACTCATGAAGAACTGGGCTATGGAGCTGGGACTGAGTCTGTACTCTGCCATTCCCTGATATATTGCTTTTCGCATGCTGGCTGAATTCCTGTTCTTCCCCAGGGGGCTGAGGAGAGCAGTGATGGCTTCTTTCGGGCTGGGGAACCGTGAGAGCCAAATGAGTAAGCCATCGATCTGAGCGCTTCCTCCAGGTCTTGTTGAGAACTTTGAGAAGTTTGGAAACACACTCTTGTCCAGTTTGGTGTAGTCATTTCCCAGGATGGTGGCACAAAGTGGAAGGTGATACTTGTTCATGCGGTTAAAAGCGTTACATAAAGTATGAATATGGTATGACTTGGTAGGGATGTAATAATTTTTTGCACTGTGTCTCAACAGACTCACTTTCCTCCACTGGAAATGAGTGATGAGCAAAAATCCACACTTTAGGCTGTAGATATAAAAATCGCTGTCGTTGGACAGAACAGGACAGTTCCACTCGTTGGCCAATGCGGCCACTTCCCAATCCGCCTCTGCCAGACACTGAATAAAGGGAACTTTGAGTTTCTGAAGGACCTGCTTGAACACTTTTTTGGTGAGAATGGGTATAATTATTCCTGAATGTCCCCTGGACATGGCGTGGGCGCTTCTGAGTCTATCTTGACGTCTTGTCATCTTGGTGTCAAATTTTTTGCCACTGGTGTCATCCCCACCATCGAGCACCACGTAGGGCTCAATACTGCACAGTCTAAGATTCCTAAAAAACATTGTGATTATTTTCTCAAATCCTTCGTAATCTCCGCCGTGCACTTGGTCCAGACGAGACTCGAGGTAAAGACAAATGCACAAATTTGATCCGTCAATGATGAGTTTGCTTTCTCTAAAGCAACGAATTTTCAAAACGTCACTGTACTGGATGTAGGTCTTGAGGCCCTTAACTCCCATTGTGAGGCAGCTTCAAAATATATACAAAACACTGGAGTTATACGGTAGGTTTATTCGTACATTTACACAAAATGATCTGCAAAAATGTAATATAAAGAAAGCACTTTGATGTATAAAGACATTTTGATGTATAAATGGTAACTCATTTGTTTTAACTTGTGTTCAGTTCAGTTTATGATGCAGTTCATAAACAATGACAGCAGCATTTGTTAGTGAGAAAGAGAAAAAAATGGCTATTGCATAATGTGTTAGCTACATTAACTTCTTAGCAAAATGTCTTAAATAATTGCATCTATTTTAAAAACTGTTTGTAAATTAAATTTCTGATTTAACACAGAGGTAAATGGTTAAAAACCATGAATTATAAACAATACTCTTGATCTCCCAGAATTTATATTTAAATAATAATAATCATAATCATAATAATAAAAGAGATTCACAACAAGTCTATGCATGAAGAATTAAACACATACAGTATAACACAGGAAGATGATGAACATTATTGTTATTATTACTGCTGTGATTTTTATCAGTGGCCCTCTGGAACAGGTCGTCTTATGTTCATATGAAAGTGTAAATAAGTCATTAATAATTAATAAAATGATGTTTTTGAATCCGATGTCTTACCTTTAACTCTCTGTAAAGCCTTCAGTAAGCAGAACAGTAAGTCAGTGAGCAGCAGAAGGATGTTGTTGTGGAGTTTCGCTGTAGTTTCGCGTCTCAAACCGCACAGTGTCCTCCTCAGGCTGTCTCTGTCTCTCTCTGTCTCGCTCTGTCTCTCACTGTCTCGCTCTGTCTCTCACTGTCTCTCTCTGTCTCTCTCTGTCTCTCTCTGTCTCTCTCTGTCTCGCTCTGTCTCTCACTGTCTCTCTCTGTCTTTCTCTGTCTCTCACTGTCTCGCTCTGTCTCTCTCTGTCTCGCTCTGTCTCTCTCTGTCTCTCACTGTCTCTCTCTCTGTCTCTCTGTCTCTCTCTGTCTCTCTCTCTGTCTCTCACTGTCTCGCTCTCGCTCTCGTGCAGCTGCTGCTGGTGTGATTTGGGACGCGGCCGCTGAGAGGCGCTTTTATTCCCCACATCAGGAAAACGAAACTTACCGAAACTTACCGACCGAAGGAAAGCGAAAGTTAGAGGCGCAGGATGTGTTCTGCGCATGCGCGTGCAAATCCCGCCATGTTGTTCTGAGTCCGATCGGCACGCGAAGAGCACGTGACAAGGCTGCAGCGGGTTTCGTTTTTGCTCATTTTTTTTGATTAATTTAACATTAAAATTCCTGCACAGAGCAGAACAGAGGATTTGTGTTCAGCTGAGATTCTCCTCAAAATAAATAGAAATAATAAATGACATTAAATAAAATTAAAAAGTGGAAAATATTTTTAAACAAAATAAAAAAGGCAGGAGCAAATGCAATTTAAAACGAACAAAACCTTTATGTCGTGTGTGTTAGTGCGGCAATTTTTCCTTTAAATCGTATTTTGTTTTCCAGAAAATTCCAGCTTTCCACAAGATTCCACCTGATTAAATTTGATTAAATTAATATGAGACACACTTTAGGGGGCACAGCGGTGTAGCGGTGTAGCGGTTAGCGCTGTCGCCTTGCACCTCCCTGACCTCTCCAGGTTCATTTCCCATGTCAGGTCTCTGTGTGTGTGTGTGTGTGTGTGTGTGTGTGTGTGTGTGTGTGTGTGTGTGTGTGTGTGGAGTTTGGATGTTCTCCCTGTCCTTGGTGGGTTTCCTCCAGGTACTCTGGTTTCCTCCTGAAGTCCAAAGACATGCAGTTTGTGTGTGATGGATTGGCACCAGGGTGTCCAGGATGTGCCCCGCCTCCTCGTGCCCTGACTCTCCTGGTATAGGCGCCAGGCCCCATGGGACCCTGTACACAGGATAAAACAGTAGAGATGATGAGTGAGTGAGTGAGATGCTCTTTATGTCTCCAGTAGTAGTATGTTACAATTACAGCAAATGAAATCCTAAAATTCAGTATCTCAGAAAATTAGAATATTGTAAAAAAGTTCAATATTGGAGACTCATGGGGTCACACTTTAATCACCTAATTAATTCAAAACACCTGCAGAGGTTCCCTGAGCCTTTAAATGGTCTCTCAGTCTGGTTCAGTGGGTTAGGTTGTTCACAGAGCGCTGTATTCAAGCACATTAACGGAAAGTTGAATCGAAGAAAAAAATGTGCACAAGGTGCACAAGCAACAGGGATAACCACAGCCTTGGGAGGACTGTGAAATAAGGCCCATTCAAGACGTTGGGGGAGATTCAACATGAGTGGACAGGAGCTGCAGTCAGTGCTTCAAGAGCCACCACACAGACGTGGCGTATCCAGGACGTGGGCTACAACTGTCGCATTCCGTGTGTTAAGCCACTCATGAACAAAGTCAGAGGCGTCTTATCTGGACTAAGGACAAAAAGGACTGGACTGTTGCTAAAGACCTCTTTTCAGATGGAATTCAGTTTGGCATTTCATGGAATTAATTTGAGAATCAAGGTCCCAGAGTCTGGTGGGAGAGAGGAGAGGCACAGAATCCAAGCTGCTTGAAGTCCAGTGTAAAGTTTGCACAATCAGTGGTGGTTTGGGAAGCCATGTCATCTGCTGGTGTTGGCCCACTGTGTTTCATCAGGTCCAAGGTCAGCGCAATCGTCTACTAGGAAGTTTTAGAGCACTTCATGCTGCCCTCTGCTGACCAGCTTTATGGAGGTGCTGATTTCATTTTCCAGCAGGACATTTTTCACACTGACAAAAGTACCAATACCGGGTTTTATGTACCATGGTATCCCTGTGCTTGTCTGGTAAGCAGACTTACCCAACCTAAACCCCACAGACACTTCAGAAGAGCAACAACCTGGGCTTGCATAACACCTCAGCAGTGCCAGACTGATCGCCTTCATGCCACGCCGCATTGCTGCAGGAATTTATGCAAAGTGAGCCCCGACCAAGTATTGAGTGCTGTATATGTTCATAGTTTTCAGTAGTCTTAGATTTCTGTGTTAAAAAATGTAAATGGTATTAAGTAATATTTAAATTTTCTGAGATACTGAATTTTGTGATTTAACTAACTGTAAGCCATAAAAAAATACATAAATAAAAAACACTTGAAATATATCAGTCTGTGTGTAATGAATCTGTATAATGTATGAGTTTCACATTTTGGATTATATTTCTGACGAAAAAAAATCTTTTTGATGATATTCTAATTTATTGAGCTGCACCTGTATACGGTTTAGTTTTGTCAGTGGTCTATTTAACTTTGTCTCCATCTAGTGACCAAACTGATAATCACACTTAGAAACATGAGCTCCTGTCCAGTTTGGTAACACACAACTTCAGGATGTGTTTAGAGGAGGTGTGTGATGATGTCAGTGTGTAACATGGCAAAGAATTCTGGAACTATAGCCATACTCTTCAATAAGTCCAGATTTTGTGTTGTTGTTCTCAGGTTCAGTCAGAGAGAGAGAGAGAGAGCGAGAGGTGTGTGTGATCAAATAAACTACTGATTTCTGTTTAGTTCTTTAAAAATAAGCTGTAATTTTCAAAAACAGTGGATTTCTGTATACATTTATATGAATTATACAAGTTTATCCATCAATAAATAAATAAGCCTTTAAAAAATAATAACAAAAATATTTATATCTATATATTAATATACCATTGCAAATATAATAATAATAATAATAATAATAATAATAATAATAATAATAATAATAATAATGGGAAATTAATTAGAATATGAAGCAGGTCACGTGTTGTTCTGCATTGTTGTTGTTTAATCATTACCTTTTACTGGACGTCTAAATTATCAACATTTATGACTAGTGATTACACACATGCCTGAGCAGACGTGTTTTTTTGTGAAAAAAGGAAAATAAAACTGTAGAATTAGTCTGCATTTAAAGCAAGACAATATTTTAATCTCTTAAAGCTCCTTTATTTGTTAGTTTCGTTAACCTCAGAGCTCCAGCACACGAGGGAAAATTTGTGTAAAATTTGTGTAAAATTTTGCATTTACTTTTGAAACCAACGATCCAATGCTGACGACTCGGATTTCGTCCTGGCCTGCAGTGTGAAGGTGGTGTCGTATGAACACACATACATTCACATGGGCTAAACTTAGCTCTGCTAAACACGAGCTAAGTGCTAAACACACACACACACACACACACACACACACACACCTCCAAAAACACGAGACTGGATTTTACTGGGGGGGTTTTAAAAGTTTAATGTGGGAAAATTTTCAGAAAGGAAGCGAAGAAGAGGAAACGAGGACGTCACTCTGACTGACTGAGGAGGAAAATATCTCATCACGTGTTCACCAAAAACGTGTTAGACGTGACGTCTGGGATATTTTTTTTCATTCATGAATAGATTTTAAAGCCTTTTTTCTGACAATGTCGCCGCTAATCAGGTCACTTTGTGCTCTTTGTCTCATTTTTATGTGCGGTAAGTTTATTTCTTTTTATTCTTAAAGCAGTTTACAAACTCATCAAAAAATGCGAACAGGTATATTTATAGCTAATTACATTTAACGGTGTAAAATGTCAGTGAAACTAATTCCAGGAAACACTTGTTCCCTCAGCAGTCTCTCTCTCTCTGTCTCTCTCTCTGTCTCTCTCTGTCTCTCTCTCTGTCTCTCTCTCTGTCTCTCTCTCTCTCTCTCTCTCTGTCTCTCTCTCTCTCTCTCTGTCTCTCTCTCTGTCTCTCTCTGTCTCTCTCTCTGTCTCTCTCTCTCTCTCTCTGTCTCTCTCTGTCTCTCTCTCTGTCTCTCTCTCTGTCTCTCTCTCTCTCTCTCTCTCTCTCTCTCTGTCTCTCTCTCTCTCTCTCTCTGTCTCTCTCTCTCTCTCCAAGTCCTCCGTCCTGAAGATGCCATAAAACGTACAGTTACAGCGTTACCTCGGTCTGTTACACAACAGTGACACTGGAGACTCCTTCCATTAATGTTACAAAAACACATCTCACTGCACATGGTTATGTTTATAAGGAGCATCCACTGTTACTATGGAAACCGTATTGAAATGAGAGCATTAGTATAATCCTGCCATAGAGAATTAATCAACAGCTTCTGATCAGAGTGCAGTTTATTATTATTGTTGTTGTTGTTGTTGTTGTTGTTGTTTACACATCTAAAGAGAGAAGCTTTACAGCTTGGGAGGATGGTGGCACACAGAAACGTCTTCCCGTCATGACTTTCCAGTGCTTCTCAGTCTCTTTGTTCGGTCAATCCGCAGTGCGGTGGTGTGATGGCGGCTGTGCCGAAGTGGACTCCATGACGGAGGCGGTGGTTGGACAGGGCTTCCTGTTGGGTTGCATCTCCTGTAAGAAAAGAGAGGAAATCGGCAGCACTGCTACAGTGGACTGGCACTTCAAACCGGCCGGAGGAGACGAGTTCTTCCACGTCAGTGCGCTCAGAACACACACACGCTTTGCCTGATGCTAGTTCATGGTCATAAGTTACCAGTAAAGCAGACACATGTGGTGTTTTGTTGCTTATTTGTTCTGCATCAAATCTGTTATTCCACTATTGGTGAAATGTTGTTAAATAAGTCGATTTTAGGAAGACAAATTAAGTCTGGAATGAAGACGTGCAGAGATGGTTGGTGCCTCTGGCGATCATCTGCACCTAATACGGTTAGCTCACTTTGCTAATCTAATCTGAGATCAGTGCCTGCAGTCACTCCGTAGTGCTTTATTCAATGTGTCTTCAATGACTTGGCTTCAAAAGCTCTAAGGTTCTTATTGAAAAAAGACGATGCTATGGCTTGTTCGTGGTGGTGTGGCCACGCCCTCAAGCACCAACATTATTGGTCGCTTCACACTCGCAAGAGACAAATTCCAAACAAAACACCTGACTCATCCCCATAGCCGCAGTGAGCTTGTATCTCTAACCTGCAGATCTTCCATTACGATTACCCGACCTCCACCATCCTGCACGAGGACTTCCAGTCTCGTCTCGTGTGGAGTGGAACCAAGGGAACTGGTGATCTCCAGGTCGGAGCCATTTACATCCAGAACGTCACCTTTAACGACACCGGCACTTACACGTGCACGTTTGAGCGTACCATCTTCCTCCCGCTTGATGATGAACACGTGACCATCAAAAAGACAGTGGAGCTCACCGTGTTGGCAGAAGGTAACGTCCACTTTTTATATTCTAATAAAGTTTTTGAAGTTTTTGATGAAGTGATGTATTTATTCATTTATTTATTAATGAGATTTTCCACCCAAAATAATATGTTCGTAAATTACTTATTTAATAGTCATTATCTAAATAATTATTTATTTTTAATTGCAGTGGTGAAATAAGATAAGTTAAGTTAAGTATCTTTATTCGTCCCACAGTGGGGAAATTTCTATGTTACAGAAGAACAATGTGCAAACATAAAGTAGTGACAGTTCTGTGTATAAAGACAAAAAAGAGAAAAACGTACATTATCAAAAATAAATACTCATACACAGTACAGTGTATAAATACAAAAAAGGAAGAAAAAAAGCAATACAGCGTTTACACTTTCAGTCAAATCACATTACATTAGTTAGTATAATATTGCACGGTTAAAAAAGATGTTATTGTTATTGTTAATATTTAAAAATTCTAAATATTCTAACTATATCTTGAGATAATGTGGCTATATTTAGGATATTGTAACTGTTGAAACTATATTATTAACTAAAGTTAAGGTATTATAACAACAGTATATCACAGTAATAATGCCAGTGTGCGGCGTGTGCTTCACCAAGAGTAAGAAGTCTACACAAAAGATTTATTATCAGGTCTAAAATAATATTTAATTATAATTATATACTTAAATCTTATGTGCTAGTAAATGTTAGTAAAAAACGCCTCTGAAAAGTCGCCGCTTCGACTCTGTTACAAATAAATGAACTGCAAATATTTATTTTTGGCCGGTAAAGGAAATAATGAGCTACTAATTTAAACAAGACACGCCCCCAAGGGCGGAGCATTTACTAGACAGTGTTTAATTGGATGAACATAATTTTTTTTTTATTCATTTGTTTATTCATTTTTTCGCTTCCTTCAGCCAAACCTGAGTTGACGGCAGTGATTTCAGAGATCATGATGTACGTCATCATCATTTTTCTGCAGCTGTGGTTGATCGGGGTACTGGTTTACTGCTACAAAAAAATCTTTGCTGAAAATGAAGCTCGCGAGGCCAGAAATGCTCTGCGTGCAAAAAACAAGTGGGTTTCTGTTTTTAAATCTCAGAATCAATAATAAAATGAAATAACGTGTAGCGTTAAAGCTCGCTCATCTGTAACATGGAGACAGATGTCAGATGTCCAGATCTCTGGAATTAGACGATCGTCAGGATTTAGACGAGCGTGTTAATGCTCATAATCGACTGGTCTGGTTAGATAATTATTTGACTAAACGCTGATTTCCTTTTTCTGGTGTTTGTAACTTTTCCTCTGATCTCTTTACACTTGAAGACTTATTGACTCGAAGGACACGTGTGATGGCGTGCACTTGGAGTAGCGAGTGTTATTAATGCTGTAAGTAATTCTGCCATGCTTGTGTATTGTTTTTTATTACATTTATTACATAAAAATGTTTTTCTTCTAACTGAGTGTTCTTGTTTTTATAAGGAGCCACGAATCCTGGACATTTTGCTGCTCGCAAGAAAATCTTTAAAGTCCTAAACATCAATAAATTCACATTCGTGTTTCTGAAAAGGTGAAGCAGGATGAGCGCTTCTGATCTAGGCGCGTCACTGGTTACAGACATATGAGTTCATTACTAGTAATCCCCTTTTTACTAGTTACCTTGTTCATTTTAAAGCTAGTTTGTAAATGAGTCTATGTTCTGTAAAGCTAGCGTGTCACTTAGCATATTTTCCTGCTTCGTTACTGGTACGGTATGACAGTCTGTTGTCTATTTAATACTAGGCTGTAGCTTAGCAGATTACTGCTAGATTTACTGGTGTGATAGTTCCTAAGGCTCACGCTAGTTTTTATATTAGCATATTTACTGGTATGCTAGTTTTTAATCAATATGCAATATGCTTTTAAAGTTATGTATATATATGAAGAAAGCTAGTTTCTTTATAGGTTTGCTAGTATGTAAATTTGTGTAATGATTGTAATGCTAGTCCATTTTAATGCTTGTTTCTTACCGAGGTCACTCATAAACTAACAGAAGGAAACTTAGCGATCTTAGCTGTGTTATATGTAGCATGTAGCTGGTATGTTTATCTCAGACAGCGAAAGAGTAACGTGTGTGTTATCGTAACATATTGGTTTTTGCGATATGTGCCTAATACTGCTGATTGAATGCAATAAAATAGCACTTTATTCATTAGTAAAGAATTTAATAAAGAAATGAGTAGATTTAATAAAGAAAAAAGATAAAGAACCATGTCATGGTCAGTGCTAACCGTCAGTGCTAACATTACTTTAGCAGAAACACACTTATAATTTCAGTTCAACTATTCTTCTTACTTTTTTTTTTCATATACATTATTTTATTTGCATATAAATTTAAATACTCATTTTGGTGATAAAACAGACAGATTACTTCATAAATAACCCCAGGACACTTTGGGATATAAACTGAAATAAAAATATAAACGCTGACTAATTAAAAATATTCAAATGGCACACAAGTCCCCTGTAGTGGATCAGACAAAAGCTTTTACTGTCCATCCAAGGAGCATCTTTAACACACTATATACAATAATATTACAATGTTGAAAAATGAATCAATCAATCAATCAATAAACAGTGCTGGGTTTATCTTGAGGGCTCTGGTTGTTGGGTCAGTGTGGGGAACTCAGTCATGTTTGCGGGACTGGTGTTGTTGTGTCCAAATTCATTTCCTGGAAATATTTATACAGTAATTCTATTATTTACAAATATTTTTTTATTATTTACAAATTATATTTTTTGCTTGGCAACTGAAAGCACACTAACTAATATTGTTAGAGGGGAAACTTGTCTGAAGTGTCTGAAGATTTAAACAAATGTGTATTTAAGAGAATTTTTAATCTGAGATTAATGTTGTTATGTAATTACATTCACAGTCAAAATGAAGTTACCTACATAACTAAGGCTTCATAATTAATGTTTCATTCAGCTAGTTATAAATGACCTGGGGTTTTCTGTAACGTTATCTTTTGTGCTGGTAATGGGAGTAAAAGCTGTTAATGAGACAAGCACACTTGCTTGTCCTTGTACTCCTAATAAATCAGGCAACTCCAGTGCAGCAATGTCAGCACTTTTAGTCACAAATTAAGTTTTTTTTTGTTTTTTTTATAAGTCACTTTACGATGTTGGTTAACATCCCTAATTCAGCCTCACTGCGATAAAAACGCCCAAGTTTGGTGTTCGTCTTTTTTTTTTTTTTATCCCAGTGCTTTTAGTTTATATTTAGGGGGGCCAAGCACTTAGGAAACCTTTTGTCTTTGTTTTTTCTTGACATTATTTTTCTTAAAACTGATTGTGCAGACCAAAACAGACTAAAAAAAATGTAATTAGACAGGGTATACTCCCCCCTCCCAGACACCCCCTGATGGGGCCTCTACAGCAGAAGGTTTCATGCTTTGGCTCATATCTGAAAGAATTTATTTTTGCTACTAATTGTTTGGGTTTTCTCTCTCTCGCTCTCTCAAATTAAAATCCTGGACATCTAGAATTTTGATAATTTGCATAATTTGTAAAGTTTACATTTGACAACTTGTCCTCAATTTTAAAACCTCGATTTCAAAATGTTTTCAATTTCAAAATGTCAAACTACTCAGAATAATTCTCAAAAACATGTTGACATTTGTATACAATATGGCCACCAGATGGCGATCTGTTCTAATCAGCTAGCACTTAATTTACTCATTACATTTAAGCATTTGGAAGACACCCTTCTCCAGACCAACTTACATGTTTTATTTCATTATGCAGTGGAGGGTTATGGGCCTTGCTCAAGGGCCCAACAGGGACAATTTGGTGGTCACAGGGTTTGAACCTGGGACCTTCCAAACCATAGTCCAATGCCTTAAACACAGAGCTACCCCTGACACACAAAACATGAAAGACCTACAGTATACAGGAACATTTAGAGGTGCACAAGTGGGACATGACCATGTACAAGGGGCCGGTCTAACATTAGAAACTGCTTACATTTACGGCATTCTGCAGACGCCCTTATACAGGACAACTTACATTTATATCTCATTATACATCTTAGCAGTTGTGGGTTATGGGTCTTGCTCAAGTACCCAAGAGTGGCACTTTGGTGTTTGTGGGGTTTGAACCTGCAACCTTCCAAACTGTAGACTAATGCCACTTAGCTACGCTGCCCCACTGGTTGCTCTGTTTTACTCTGATTCTGTAAGGACATAAATAAGAATTTGATGTGTCCGCTGAACCTGTGTCCTTAAGTAATAAATGTCATCTTTAAAAACAAACACATCTTCTATATGTGTATATATACAGTATGTATATGTT
This sequence comes from Clarias macrocephalus, assembly GCA_011419295.1. Classification (NCBI taxonomy): domain Eukaryota; kingdom Metazoa; phylum Chordata; class Actinopteri; order Siluriformes; family Clariidae; genus Clarias; species Clarias macrocephalus. The sequence continues at coordinate 26,480 of JAAGKR010005883.1, forward strand.
AATGTTGTTAGCTACCTCTTTTAAGCATCAGAACACTCACGAATAATCTACTTTGAATGATGCGATTACTTTGGGTCAGTGTCAGATTGTGAATTTCTGTAAATTAAAAAAAAAGGTGATTAGGATTCATTTAAAAAAAGGAAGAAAATTATTGAATCAAAAATCTTAAAATGACAAGAAGACAGCAAGAGGTCCATCGTCTAATTAGTGATCGTCTTCATTAATTCTAATGTTAGCATTAAAAAAGCGCTGGAATAAAAGAAGCCTTTATCCCTCATACCTGATAAGACTGTAATCAAGACTCTTGCTATAAATTTGCTGGGTGTGAGCTGAACACTTCTTACTCTAGATACTAACTCGCTACATATTTTTAATTTCACTTAATATTAAAAACTTAATTTTAAAAAAGAGAACAGATTGAAATCCAATCTGAATGATTATCCAGTGACCTTTTTTGGGTCAGTTCCTCCGGGTTTGTTGCTCGTGTTTTAATGTTTTAAACTTCCAGAGGAAACAACTAGATGTCGCTGTTGCTAGCTTCATTCAATCATATCCCAGACATCTAGAATATATCTATTTCATACAAAAACTGAGAATTGTGAAGAGCACTGGCAAAAATCTCAGTTTAAGTTAAGGTAAAGCTAAACCAAAGCATACCAAACATTCATGTAATTCTTTCCCGTTTTGTTGTTGTTGTTGCTGTTGTTCCTGTTTTTTTGTCTTCAGGTCGGAGAGGTATGTGAACTTCACATCCCTGTGCTACACCCTTCACTGCGTAACCAGAAATCTTTACTCTTTTTTTTCTACCTTTCCTTGTCACTGGGGTGATACACTTCTCTTCATACATATGGGTATTGGGTTAGTGTTAAATAATTGTTTCTTAGCTCATTTTCTTCACATTCATAGTTAACCTGTGAAGTTACCTGTGAAGTATTATTAGTTAAATGCTTGGATTTGTAATTAAATATCACATGGTTTAGTCATCTGGCAGATCACTTATTTTTATTTATTTGCTTCTTATAAACCTAATTTCTCTAGCCATAATTCTCATATTTATACATTTGATGTACAGTATATGTATGGCACTGAGTAACAGAAACAATTAAGACAACATCCTTAACCAGATTAAATACAGTCTTCAAGCAGCTCCCAGGTCATCCATCATTAACTGCTGCTGATCCTTCAGAGTATTGTACAGAATCTGTTTTCCTTGATCGCCCCTGGATCTCATCGGCCCCGTAAGTAAAGCTCTCATTTGTTTATGAGGTGTTTTCTCCGATTGAATGTCGTGGTACTCCTCGTCATTGATGACCTTCAGACTAAGAAGCTTGTCCAGTATGGGTTCCACACAGGTGGCTCTCTGGATAAGAATGTCTGTATGCTGATCGATAAAGACGGCGCCTGGAACGGGCAAAGAGTTAATAAATGAGTTTCAGATGCTTTTAGACAAGTTTCCTGTCAGGGATGAGTAAAGGGCTTCCATCTCTATCTATCTGCAGTATCTTGTTAGCTCATTTCTGAGTGTTTAACAGGTGACATGGGCTGTTATAGGGAGGTAATAATCAGATCAGTGCCTCCCTAATATAACTCATCATTCTTGCCAATTATCATCAGTTCAGGTTGAGATCTGTGGCTTACCAGCACTTTTTTTTTTTTTTTACAAATCAGTATCTTTTGTAACATGTTTTGTCCTGAAAGTAAATTGATGAAGTAAGTGACCCACATTTACAGTTGTTGAAATGAGGATAATAAATCTCTTTACCACACAGTCGCACCGGCGTCGGATCCACCTGGAGAACAGGAAAAAGATAAATACTGTTCTGATGATGTCGCTCAATGAAGTTTTATTTACATTTATAAATGTCTTCAAACAGCACACACCCACGGCCCTACACGGGTTTATGAATGCCATGATAAGTGGTGCACATATATTTAGCCATACAGTACTTAAATCTTAAATTATATTCTTATTAAATTATAGCATTTAAAACTACAGCCACATTTTCCAGCCAAAAGTAGATCTGAAGATAACGCAGACAAGGAAAAGTACAGTTTAGTTTCTTTTTTTTCTTTGAGTGAAGATTTCTGGTTTTATGCAATGAAGGGACTGGTGCAGGAGTGTCAAGTTCACATACTGTACCTCCATGACCTGAAGACAAACAAACAAATGAAAAAAAAAAAAAGAAAAAATTGCATTAATGTTTGGTATGCTTTGGTTTAAGTTTAACTTAAACTTGGATTTTAGCCAATGTTCTTCACAATTATCAAATAAGAATAATTGAATGACTAAAGTTGTGATTAAATTAGTCTAATTAGTACTGTATCTTTACATATCCGGCATTACATTAATTAATTTATAATAAAATGATATAATCAAACATCAGTCATAAACTCTAAAACATGCTGGGTTGGTTCTGTAAACACATTGTTGGGTTGTTCATGCTGGATCAAAGTTCTGGGTTATTTCGGGCACTTTAAACACATTGTTGGTTTGGTCTATGTTGGGTCAAATAGTGGGTCATTTACAAATGAACATCTGGTTGGGTTATTTTGACCCAACAACTGGTTTATTCTTTATTCTCTGGTTTGAAAATTGTTTGAAATATTACTGTTATTCTGTCACAAAATGTAGTTTTAAGAGTTGTTTAGGCGAGAATGTATGTGTGTACAGCTCAAAACCTCCATCAGATATTAAAGATAGCGTTTATTTAAAAGAAAATTGCCCCAACGGTAATCTTTGATATGATACAGTTATATTATATATCGCGGCTGTGAGACGCATCCTGTACGCCGCGTTCTATTTACACTATACCCGGAGTCCTCAAACCCTCGAGTGTGCACTTCCAAGTCATGTCTGTTCTTTGCAGTCTTGGAATTGAGACACAGCATGAGGAACTTTCTGGATTCTTCACTTCTGAAGTGGGGAACACGAGGCCACTTAAAGCTGGCAGGATTTTATGGTAAGTTTATATGAATTTCTACCTAAATTTTAAATGTTGTAGTTGTGGCAGGAGCTCATTTTCATGTTTATTCGCTTTTTCATCTTTTTAGTCACACTTTGATATGGGGGTGAGAGGAAGTCATGTTTTATATTCTGTGCTAATAGTCGGCTATAGTGTATTTTATGAGAAAAGCTTTTATTTATAAAGCTTTTATTTTATTATTTGTAGCACACAAATAATAAAAACTAAATTTACTAAATGTAATTTTAGGTAAATTACTAGTAATCTTCACTAAAGCTGTATTTGGAAAGTCTGTTGGCATAAAACTGCTTGTGTTTTTCTGATCCAGCAGTTGGTTTATTCTTTGGAGAACTTTCTGGATTCTTCACTTCTGACTGGATCAGGCTCAGAGCACTCAGTACTTTATGGTTAATGTGAATTTTTACTTGTGGCAGGAGCAAGTTCAAATGAAATGCTTTGATATGGTGGTGTGAGATTAATATTTTTTTCTCATTCAGTTTTTTGTTATTCAAAAAATTAGAAAGCATTGATTAAGTCATAGTTTTAAATGAACTTTTTCTTTGTCCTTATGAAATATTTATTATAAGTTGTAAATTTATCACTTAAATATCGTATTCATCTAGGGTTTGTTGAGAATTAGTCAGAAATATACACTAATTTCATGTTCACGTTATGTATTTTTGCGTATTGACAAGAGAAAAAATGTTTTGCATTAAATACATATGTAGCTGGACGTCCTTAACAAAAATACTTGATGTAAATCTTCGTTATATTTCAACAGTAAGTGATGCTGTATAATCCACAGGTGGACCAACATGATGAGGATGATATTTTTAAAATATGGAGATGACTGGAGCATTGTTCCCTGTTGTGTACCTTGGGGATGAGACAAGAGGGACCTGACAGACCTTTTCCATTGTTGGAGGCAACGCTATTGATACAGACTCTTTGGTGGAGGATGTTGATGTTTTAAAGGTTTTTTTTGTCATTGATGTTAAATACACAAAGCAGTGTCTTCCCACCTGCGAGTTTCTCCACATACTGCAAATAATATTGATGGACACGAGCACTCATCTGTTAAATTTTTCAGGACAACAGTATTCACTCCATATTTAATCAATAATATTTTTTAAAGCTTTATCATTTTTGTTTTTAATGTCATTTTGAAGGAAATGAAATAGTAATAGTTAAATAACTGATCGTTAAAATATTGAGATGGGAACTGTTTGATGTCATGGGGCATTATAAGATTTGTGCTGAAAACTTCTATATAAAAAGTATTTAAACACTGTATTAAATGCAAAAAATGCAATTCAAATTAGATTTACAGGGGCCTCTTGTTTTTATTGTTTTACGTGTTTATGTTATATTTATTTTATATTTAACAAATGGGGATTATATGGTTTTGTCTAACATTTTTGTCAACATTGAATTATTCACATTTTCTTATTCTGTGACAATCTATTTACATTATGTGAAGTTATGCACATTTTGGATCTTTATTGAAACAAAAAAAAATCGAATGGAATGTGTCAACCCAGCAAGAGAGTCAATTTAACCCACTGGTTGGGTCAGGTGAACAACCCAGTTAACCAATTCTGGGTTAAATGGTACAACCCAGCACTTCGGTCAAACCAACCCAGCGCGTGTTCTGTCCAATAGTGACCCAGCGGCTGGGTTATGGTTGGGTTGTTTTTTTAACCCATCAGTTTTTAGGGTGTATTATTTGTGATGCATGTAATTCTCATTTTTGTATTAAATAGATAGATTAACGGGAATCGAGCCTGGCCGGGGATCGAACCCAGACCCTGGCGGTGCAAGGCGACAGTGCTAACCACCACACCACCGTGCCGCCTCACACAAAATGTTTCGTTTTCAAAAAAAAAAAAAAACATGAGTCTGCAGTATGTTTAAGAGAAATTAATCTAGACTATAATCTTAATTATAATTTAGGCTAAAATATTGGTCCTGCGTTTAAGACTTCAAATGTTATCTATTCATCAGAACACATTCTCATGTCTAATAATGTTATAATGTTTATTATCTGCTGCATAATATTTAAGGCATATGAAGTGAGCTTAATGTTATCTAGGCAAGGGTTTTTTCCTGTCCTGTAAGAGGAACATCGTATCCAGACGAGTCCTCTAAAGACTCAGAAGAGTGAAACCGAAACTACTGTATCATAACCCAAATCTGCAGCATATAAATACACCTATAACGACTAGAAGAAGAAGAAAAGAACCTTCTCGAAGTAAGAATGAGATGCTGTGAGGTGTTGAGAGTCTCACCGCTGACATGGTGTTCAGGTGGTCCGGGACTGCAGAACCTCGACCTGAACTTCCTGCTCTCAAAGCCCGCGCTTTTTTTGCCTGACGACGTTCCGGTAAATATCCCGGATCCCCGTCTGTCTCTCCGTCTGTTTGTCGGTTAAATTAAAAAGAAAAAAAAACGGATATTATAGAACTAATCTGTATTAATAGTCATCGGTGAAACGCACAGGGCGGAAATGCGCGGGAAACTTGTGCAACTCGTAAACCGACCTGGGCCCCTCCCCCCTCCTGTCACTGATGTCTTTAACCCTTTACAGCAGAACCTTTTCGGGGCGGTTCGTCCCTCTGGCGTTATATTCCTTACTGCTGTGAAAAATGGCGAAAATGTGATGTTGAACAGTTAAAGGTTAGAGGTTCCTGATAACAGGTACACTCACATATTGCCAAAAGTATTGGCTCACCTGCTTTCACATGCGTATGAACTTGAGTAACATCCCATTCTTAATCTACAGGGTTTAGTATGATGTTGGCCCCGCCCCCTCTGCAGCTGTAACAGCTTCAAGTCTTTTGGGAAGGCTTTCCACAAGGTTTAGGAGGGTGTTTATGGGAATTTTTGACCATTCTTCCAGAAGCTCATCTGTGAGGTCAGTCACTGATGTTAGACGAGAAGTCTCCGCAGTCTCCGCCCTAATTCATCCCAAAGGTGTTCTATCGGGTTGAGGTCAGGACTCTTCCACACCAAACCCGTTCATCCGTGTCTTTATGGACCTTGCTTTGTGCACTGGTGCGCAGTCATGTTGGAACTGGAAAGGTCCATCCTCAAACTATTTCCACAAAGTTGGGAGCATGAAATATTCCAAAATGTCTTGGTCTGCTGAAGCATTAAGAGTGCCTTTCACTGGCAGTAAAGGGGCCGAGCCCAAGTCTACTGACAACATCCGAACCCAGACTCGTCCATCAGATTGCCAGACAGAGAAGAGTGAGAAATTGACCCAGAAATGTTAACTGGATAATCATTCAGAATGGATTTCAATCGGTTCACTTTTTGACACTTTTTAATAGTAATTAAAATGAAAGATAAGTAGCGAGTTAGTATCTAGATTAAGAAGTGTTCAGCTAACACGCAGCAAATTTCTAGCAAAAGTCTAAAGATTTTTTTTATTGTTTGATTAAATAATTTTCATTTAAAAAAATAATAAATCAATTTTAAAAATTATATTTGTCTATGTACTGTCAAACATATTTTAAAACTTTATTTTAATTGTGAAGACTTAAACGAATGAATAAACAAAATCATTTTATATAACAATTTATTTACACAAATTCACAATCTGACGATGACACAAACTAATCACATCAATCAAAGTACATTATTCGTGAGTGTTCCGATGCTTAAAAGAGGTAGCTAACAACATAAAATATATATATACTGTATATATACACATATAGTAGATGTGTTTGTTTTTAAAGATGACAAATTGCATTTATTACTTAAGAACACAGGTTCAATGGACACAAACTTTCCCATTCATGTCCTTATAGAGTCTGAGTAAAAAAAGCAAACATGAAGTTCATAAAGATTATTTCTTCGCTTTATAGTATAAAAAAACAGCGTCTCCATAGTAACCTACAGATTAACCTACAGATTTAAATCCACAGATTAAAGTTCTCTTAAAAAATTGAAAATTGTGCTGAATCTCACACCTGACTCTGTAGAAGCCAGACAGTCCTTAAGTAAGCTTGGGTTCCAATTCTGTTTTTGTCTTCCCTGGTCCACTTCTGTTCTGTTACTTCAGAATCATCCAGAAGGCAACTATTTCCCAAAACGGCAGGTGAAGATGTCCATAAGTCCTGATCTAATTAGCAAGTGCTCATGTGATACTTCACTTCCAGAAGAAGTCAATGAGGACATGTTAAAACATGGACGTATTTTGGAACTCCGTCTTCCTCTAGCAAAATCTGCTAATGTTGCCAGATGTCTGCTGTCTCCTCAGACTTTGCCGGCGTCTGCGATCCTGTGTTCACCGGCGAGATGTTCATGCTGGCCAGAACTTCCTGAGCGCTTTTCCCAAGCATACTCTGCACATCGCAAACGAATCGGTAGACGTAGCGCTTGCCAGCTGTTTTGTGGATGATGTTCTTGTGGTAGTAGTAGCGCAGTCCGCGGCTCAGCTTCTCGTAGTTCATTTTAGGTTTGTTCTTGCACTGACCCCATCGTTTAGCCACCTGTGTGTGTGAGACAAGCAAATGATCAGTCTTCTGGTCTACATGGCTTTTTGGGGGGGCGTTTTGCTGAAGAGGTCTAAGCATTTTATTAAACAGTAAGCTTGAGTGTGCTACAACATCACAAGGTACCTGTGTATCCTTTGTACACTGAACCAGACTATAAGAAGTAAAGAATAAAACACTTTCTGTTAAAGTAAAATAATCAAAGATGCAGTAGTGTAAAGCAGAGCAGGTTCCTGAATAGTTTTTTTCCTCTTATGTCACAGCAGTGATCAGCAAAGTCATTAAAGAATGACAAGGAATACTCATAATCCAATGTTATTGAAAGAGCTGCGGTTACGGAGAATTAACCAACAATTTCTGAAAAATCTGAGTCTTGAACACAAAAATTAAATGCGAAATATAACTGAGAATCTGGTTGGAATCTTTTCTTTCATACCTCTGCAGGGTCGGACATCTTGAATTCCCATCCGTCACCGGTCCAGCTGATGAAGGTGTGGCACGCCGAGTCTAGGAGAAGCTCCAAGAGGAACTGCCAAAGTTGGATAGGTCCTGAGCCTATAAACAGAAAAAATAGCAATTATGAATTGTTCATTAAAATGTGAATGTTTGAATCAAAATGGTCAGATCGTTCCTTAGTCCTTTTAGCATAAAGCACAGTGTTATCAAGATTGGATGTGGGGTGAGTAAATCTTACCTGGGTAGGCGGACATCCCAGGAGACACCTCGTTGTCTCTGTCTAATCTCTGTGACGTCGTAGTGCGTCTCTTCACCACTCGAGGAGAAAACGTCTCGGAAGTGAGAGGAGCCGGAGACGAGGATGACGGAGGATGAGCGAGCAGCTGGCTGCAGTAACCTGATGAAGAATAATCCGTCCAGTACGGTACGGGTTTGCTTTGTGTCTCCGTCTTGTATAAACTATAAGTCCTGTCTGCATCACCTGCACCATGTAGATGAGGACTGGGGGTTAGCCTGGGTTTGTCCAGGAAAGGGCAAACAGATGCTAAAATAGATGTTTAGCTACAGCTCGAATCCTGTCTCAGTGTATGTTGTACCTGTGTGCTCTAAAGCAGATGCCGCTCTTTGGTTGAGCTCTTTGGCAGGTTGGTAAAGTCCACTGGTGTCCACGGGTGAGCCGAACGGTCCGCTCTGAGACGACGGACATGGCGGAAAAAGACTCTGATACGTCTGAGTGGCTGAATCCTGGAAACCTGCTGTCTGTCTCTCCATCACCATACTGTCTGGAACTGAGAAAGAGAAAAACAGACGGGTTATGATGAATGCTCGCAATCTATAAGTGTAACAGTAAAACACATTAGTCTGATTCTGAATAACTTTAATAACCAAGCTAGCATGTCAAAAAAATTACTGGACGTCATATAGGGACCCGAATAAACAGGTACATTCATTACAATACAAGCCTGATTAGCATAAGCAATTATATATATATATATATATATATATATATAGGCACTTACCATTAGTGTATGATGTCCAGCTGCTAAACTCTGGGAAAGTGTCCAGATTGAATAAACCAGAATCTATAGACTGAACTAGAAGGAGGAGATTTCATTAATCTATGTTAGAAAATATGGAAAACTGAAAGCATGTACAGAGTAGCCAGGGTACTGTTTAGCTAGCTAAGCACTGAGCATGCTACATGCTACATGCTATGAACATACTGCATACTAAAGAATCTGTCATTATAGTGTAAGAGCAGGATGCAGCCTGTGGCACAGAACAAAGAGTCCACCACCTGCGGGCTAACCTTTAACCTTTTGAGTCGTTGCTCAAGGTTTCCTAACCTGCACAGGCTACAGCTGGAATAAAAATCACTGAGAGTTTTGCAGTAAATCTGTAGTCTACTTCCTTAAGAGATTTTTAGTGTTCACACCATTAACTCATAATTATGTGTAAAATAATATAGCAAGTGTTCTAGAATGCAGTGCTTTTTTAAAATAACTATATTATTATATTTTACCAAAAAAATTACCTATCTTTTTAAATATTTAATTATCATTATGATTAGCATTAATACCCCCACTCACCCCCAGATACCCCTAGATCATTAGGACTCTCAGTACATTCACTTAATCATTTGACGCAGTAGAGTTTTTTTGTTGTTGTTGTTTTCGTTCATTATATCTTGTGAATTTATCTCTTAAAATGTAAGCCTCAGCCTTCAGTGTGATAATCCTGGCTACTGCAGTACAGGAAGTGAAGTTTATCAGTGTGATTTGGACTTACCTTTGGAGGCGTTCATGTGGTCCTTGTGCGGTTCTGCGTACGTGTCCGTGTACTGCGACTGCCCCGGTCCTTTGCTGTCTAACAAAAAGGACAGGTCTTCACCATTGTAGTCTGTGGGTACATTATTAAAAATATGACAATGAATGAATCCCGCCATCACCAACCACCTCTGATCTTAAAAACCTAGTTTTAAAAAAGGTCTCTCCTAATGTCTTTCCTGTCGTCTTTCTGAAACAATATATCTGAACAGCAGTCATTTCTTCAAGTGGTTGACTGACCCCACCCTATAGAGTAGTCTAAACTGCAAAAAAAAAGAGAGAGAGAGAGAGGAAGCAGGCTGAGGACGGAGGGATGATGAAAAGGGGAGGAGAGGGGCTGCTAAATCTGTTCGAGAAGGAAGTCTGGAGGAAAGGATTAGGAAAACAGGGAGGGAGCAACGAGAAAAGAAAAAAAAAACCTGGTGTATCTTTAACCTGCCACCCCTTGTGGCTTCATTTCTACACCCCATGTTCTCACTGCGTCCTAAAAAGACCCTGTCTCTTTCCTGACGGTTATGAATTAGTGCCGTGTCAAGGCCCAGTTTGGTGTTTGTGACAGAGCTGCTGAGATTAGGACTTTACAGTTGAAGGACAGAGGAAATGTTTTGCACGAACACTCAGGAAATATGAGCAGAGAAACATAGAAATGACAAAGATGACTGTTCAGCCTGACAACAGCGGCAGCTTACAGGATTCAAATATTTCAATTCAGGTTGTTAATAATCACGACTTTCCTCAATCCTTCTGTTTCAACAGCAGTAAACTTTAAAAAGAATCTGCAGTGATAAACTAATTTTGATGTTCATTTGTACAGTGTGTGTGTTGCTTTCACACTTTCATCCTGTCATGGAAATACAACCTAAACTACATAGAGAATGAAAAATTATGGGCAGTTTATTACCATATGAACTGAAGTCAAATCCGACAGGAACTTCCTGAGTCCTGAAGTCTTCAGTGTAATAACCAGCCTGATACATCTCCATCTGAGGAAAAAGCTCTGAGTTAACAACTTAAAAAATGTTCAAAAGGAAGGACAGGTAGATTCGCTTTAAATCATTAATTTTATTATTGATAGCTTTTTTAAAACAGTATGTATTTATGAAAGTAAGAAAACAAACAAACAAAAGAACAAACAAACAAGCAAGCACACAAGGTGGTTAAGATTTATACTACATAGGCTATTTCATTTTGCTTAATTTTCCCTAATAATAAACAAGAAACCAAATAAATAAAACTAAAGTGGAATTTGAAATTCTTTTTTTTTTTTAGTTGAAATAAAAAATTATTTAAAATTGTGATATAAAATGTTCATATATCATATAATAGTGATAGATGGATTTAGGATTTTGTCAGTCAATTTGACTCAATAAAAAAATAAGCAAATAAAAAAAACTTATCTCAGTATTTTAAATAATAAATTCACGTTATTCAGTTTATTTTTATAAAAGGAAAACTAATTAATCCAATTAATCCCGGAGTTTTTTTTATTTTATTTTATTTTTTTATATTATTGATTGTTATTATTATGATGCTAAATATTTCTATAAACACTGAGATTAGGAGTTGGAGTTAAGGGTACCTTTAATTTCCTCGCGAGCGTGCTGTTATCCTCCGGGTCCGAGCGCTGCAGGTCAGATTGCGATGTCCTCGCGCTCAGCCCGGCCCGTTATAAAGAGGCTGCGCGTGCGACTGTGAGGGGGGCGGGGGTCTGAGGGGCGTGGGCCGCGCGCTGCTTCGTGACTTCACACGCCGTGACGTCAGACGGGAGTCACGAGCGCAGATTTTGTTACGGTGTCACAGAAAGAAAGAAAAACAATCAGCGTTAATGAAGCGCGAATCGGCGCGGTCACGTGATTTAACTCGATCTTAACGAGGTTAATGAGCGCCGCTTCTCCTGCTGTACCGACCTGGTTTATTCATCCGGACACTTCTTTATCTTTATTTAATAAGAAGAAGAAGGAAAAGTGAATACAGGAATATGTTATTCTTTATTTAGTTACATAATTTATGTAATTATGAAAAATTTCAATTTTCAAACAAACTATTTATAATAATAATAAAAAGTTGGATTACCATTTAAGAAACTTAAAAGAATATTTCTACCTGTACCTGTCTTAAGACAAAAACTGCGTTGTAATTTTGAATATAATAAAATTATTATTATTATGTAAAATAAGAATAATCTTTTTAAAAATATATTTTTTCCCACATTGTATTTCAGTTATAGAGTGTTATTTGAAGAATTATTTCAAATCTGTTGTTATTATTATTATTATTATTATTATTATTATTATTATTATTATTATTATTTACCTTTAATTTTGATATTCTATATATTATATATAAAGACCTACAGGATGTATATTGAACCTATTATTCCAATCTAAACAAAAATCACAGGAATGTCAGTTGACTGCAGACATTATTACAGAATACGTGATGCACAATGTATCTATATAATATGCTCCAGGACAGACATTAGACATACAGTATGGTAGCCCAGTGGAGAGGAGGATACAGTATGATATGCGCATAATTTATCATTTATTATATGTATATTAGTTTTATTTCACTCATTCTCACTACGTGCTGGACTTTACTTTCTGTTTATTTACATTCTCGTTGTCCTGTGCGCATTTCTCAGCATGATTTACTCTGCAATACAAATAGGTCACGTGTCAATACAGCAACATTCTATCTTTCATAAAGTTGAACAAAATAAATCTCGTGAACTGAAGGAGTAAGTGGGTGATTAAGTGAAGGAATGTGGGAATGAAGAAAAATCCGAGTCTTGTAAAAAGTCAGATGCACCACGGTGCTGATTTCTGTGCTTTAATCAGAGCACTATGTGCTTCTGGATTCTAGTTTATCTTGAGAAGCCATTCTGCAGAACAATGGGCCGTAAAGTGAGGAGGAGAAGGAGCTGAAATCTCGGCGTGAGTGCTGTGAGGAGATAAGAGAGAACCCGGGGGGCCTTAAACAAACAAACCGGCCCGAGCCGAGCGAGAAAACACTCCATCTGGAGAAGTGAGTTAGTGCGGAGTCGTGATCGAGTCGGGACTGAAACAGTCGGGGTCGGGTTACTGCTGGCGGCGGGGCATGGTGGGGGCTGGGGGGGGGGGGGGGATTTCGTGTCCCAAATCACACACTCCTCACACTCACACACACCTCATGGGGCAAAACAATACACAGCCGGAGCAGTTATGAAGCCTCTTATCAATCTATAGAACATGGCAACACTTGTCTCTGATTGGCTGGCGTCTGTTCTTTAACGATATCAGGAATTTTACATGATTTTTAAATCAATAATAAATCGATAATAATTAAATTCATGCTTTTTAAAATTTGAAATTGCTTTATTAACTTGACACACCATTACATGCAATTAATTCATTTAGCTAATGATTATATAAATTAAATCATCATTATTTCATGGATATAATTATATAAAATTTAATTAAACAAAACAAAACAAATCTGCATTACCAGGTGGAAGGATTAGACAGTTAGGCAAATAAGTATATAAAGAATAAAACACAGCACAAGTGTTTTATTCCTCTTGCTCCACATCACTTCATTTACATTTAGGCATTTGGCAGACGCCCTTATCCAGAGCAACTTACATTTTTATCTCATATATACATCTGAGTAGTTGAGGATTAAGAGCCTTGCTCAAGGGCCCAACAGGGACAACTTGGTGATTGTGGGATTTGAAACTGGGACCTTCCAAACCGTAGTCCAATGCCTACCCCTGACTCCTGACTTCACTGTCCATTCCAGCAGTTTTTAAATGAATTATATAGGTGATGCTTGTTGTTAAAGCTTCCCTTTATAGTAGCACGTTGTGTTTTAAACATTAAAGTCCAGTCATCACTTAAATTATAGCAGCTATAATCACTCGTTCCATCACCAGACAAAAATTACATCTTGTCATATTAAAGAAAAACTGCATGGAAGTGCAGTCAACTGCAGACATAAGAGCTTCCTCTATCATGGAGATGTCAGAAAACTTGCAATAACAGCTTTACCTCTGACTGTTACAAAGCACTGACACTAGAGACTTCTTCCATACATGTTAGACAAACACATTTCTCCTTACAGAAAACTTCATTGACAATGATTGTGTGTGAAAATGCCACCGTTTTTGCTCTTTTTAACCAGTGATTTATTTTACACCTGGAACTACTTTCAAAGCTGCTGTTCTAAACAATTAATTAACAAGTTCTGATCAATCAGGATCCAGAACTCAGTAGTATTATACTGTGAAGTTAAACTAAAATGTCAGTCATTTTTTGTATGTTGACATAACTGAAAACTTTACTGAAAATATATAGATAATAATAGATAACAATTCCTGACAGCTATTTAACACACAGCCACAAATAATAATGCAATAAAAACTCTAATAACTGTTGTTCTCTAAAGCAGATGGAAGAAGCCTTCAATTGTGGGTGTATTGTTTGGAAACTACTATTTTAATAATAAATATGCATGGAACACTACATTCTGATTTCAAGTGAAGATCTCAGACTATTTTTAGTTGTTTTCATGTATACAGTTTAGTTTTTGTTTTGGCTTTATTGGGTATGGAGCAAAAAGTCAGAGATCAGCTGCTGAATTTACCAAAACTATAGGGTCATGTCGATATTTTTTTAACTGTTTCTGCATTTCTGTTTTTTCAGTAATAGAGCTGAACTTGGCCAGTGGAAAATAACAGCTGCGAGAGAATGCACATAAACACAAGGACACAATAAGCACCCAGTGTCCAGTGCAGTCAGTTTGCTCCTGTGTTGTTTGGAACAGAACCTGGAAGTGATACACTGCCAGAGAACATGCTATTAAAGAGGTGCAAATTTTATGTACAATTTTACTGAAAAAGCAGAACTTAATTCCCAATAATATGCTCTAATTAATTTTTTAGGTACTGAAACATACTCTACATCATGTCAGACACAAAAAAATACTTTTAAGAGAACCACCAGAAACAAATGATCTGAAAAACAGATAGATGAAAAATGTTGCTTTTGTTGTTGTTCTAGTGAAATGGATACCATATTAATTCTGGAGTAAAAAATTAAAGGTCATGGACCTGATGGAGGTCTCTCAGTCCCTCACCGACACCATGGCCTCGTAGTCCTCATTCCAGATATCTTATACAGTCTGGGTGTTAGTTGAGTGCGTAAGATGATTTGTGATTTGCTCATCAGATTATTATCTGTAATAACGTCTTATTAAAATCAAAGACATTTTAAGTAACCTTCCATTTGTGGCCGATACAAAGCAGCGTTTAACTCCATGTCACAAATCGAGCTCATTATTGGGTACAAGACCGTATGACGTCACTGTTAGTCATTAAGGTGGAAGGAAATGCGATTTAATGACCCAAAACAGGGCAATGAACCCAAACAAAAGCTCTGATTCCGGACTCACTCTGGTGCTCTGACCTCAGCCGCACACACGCATACTGTCTCACTTCCGGTCTAAAAATTATCACAAAAACCAATTTTATCGTGTGTAGATTTGTGAATGAAGTTCAGAACATGGGCGTGGTCACGTTTTATCCTCCTCCTCCTCCTCATCCTCATCATCCTCTTTTGTAGTTATGACATATAATATATCAAATATCAGAATATTGTATAAACTAAATTAAACACTTTGTGCATGTTTATACGATTGTGTATCAGTTTTACAAAAACGAACAAGTCCTCGCAGATAATAAAGAGAAACAGCAGAGAAATCTAAGATCATAAAACTTAAAATGTTTTATCAACTTTTTTTATTTAAATTTTCAGTGTTACATGAAAGTTAATAAATATTATTAATTAAAAACAAAAACTTTCACATTTAAGTTTTATTAATATAATCGTTAAAACAATTCTACACATAAATATGGTGTAAAAAAATAAAAAATAAAAAAACTTTATAAAGTATGATAGCGTATGTAAGTATTCAGATAAATACAGCTTTGGGGAGGAATTTTTCTCCGCTACTTCCCGTATTACACACACTCCTACATGGTTATATAATTATTTGTATTTGTTCTTATTTGTTTTGACACATCCTCTGGAAAAATATCAAATTTAGTAATCATGTCCCTAAAGCTCCGTGGACCCAAAGACACCGTGCACATCATATCATGGTATACTATATTATACTATGCTATAATAATATAATATAATATAATATAATATAATATAACATAATATAATATAATATAATATAATATAATATAATATAATATAATATAATATAATATAATATAATATAATATAATATAATATAATATAATAGGCCATTATGCTACCAAAATAAAGAAATAAATGAAGGGTGTGTGTGTGTGTGTGTGTGACTTCACTTCCCAATTTAGAAAGCAGCGCTCAAAGAAAAAAAAAACCAAACCCTCTGCCATCCGGTTTATGGTCTCTATGCGAAAAAATTAGCAGCAGCAGCAGCAGCTAGTACTAAATGAGCGAACGCGCGCGCGCAGCAGTGCAGTCTTAAACAGCTCCAAATGCGCAAATCTCTCTCCATGACCCTCACACACACCCGGGATGGACTGCACTATTAAGGTCAGACTTTTAAAATATACATATACATGTTCTTGTTTGTTTTTATTATTATTATTTGCGACGCCGCATGTGTGTGTGTGTGTGTGTGTGTGTGTGTTGTGTGTGTGTGTGTGTGCACCCACTGTCTCTCTCTCTCTCTCTCTTTTCAACGAGGCGGTGTGTGATGCAGCTCTTTTCCTTCTCGTACAAAATTTCCTCTTCCTTCCCGTTCGTGGTTGAATGTCGCCTCTTTAATAACAACAAGAAACCGCTACAACTTTTACACTCAGAATAAAAACACACTCTGACTGACACACACACACACGCACACACACGCCGCGGAATGGAGACTGGGGAGCGCTGCAAACGGTAACGTTTGTTATTTTCCCTATTCGATGTGCTTGTGCGTTGTGAGCGCGCGCTGTAATAACCGGTGTAACGGTGATGGAGGGAAAGTGGAGGGAAAGCGCGTGAAGCTGGAACAGGTGTCGCGCGCCATGAGCGCGAGCATTTGCTCACTTTGCATATATACCTCTCACTTATATCTCATCTATTTCTCTCTAACTGTCCTGTGCATGATGTTATATTCATGACTTGATTGTCTATAATTAACATGTGTTTAACTACGTTCCGTTTTACTGACATCGCGTTGAGTTACTGTGTTTTGTTCATGTTTAATTACTTCCTACATCTGTAGTGTTGCTTTGACGTGTAGTGTTGAGTCCATTTCTCCTGCACTAGTGTTCTTTAAACACGTTAAATTAACACTTAGAGTTACACTCAGTGTTCAGCTTCAGAACTTCAGCTTTAGACCTGGAATAACTGTAGTGTTCGCACAGCGATGCTAATGTCGCGGGCATGTGAAGCTTATGTTCATGAGCGTTTATTCAGCTC
>JAAGKR010005884.1:0-14839 GCA_011419295.1 Clarias macrocephalus
GATGCGGTCAGGATTCGTTACTTTTACTATATGCTTTGATCATTAATGATGTTGAGTATGAAAAATTCTGTGTTACTATTCAACTTAGTTTTTGATTTCTTCACTTCTGTTGTTCTTGGTTTACCGTGGTGCAGTGGTATTTACATTCATACAAAGAAAGCAGTAGCAGTTACAAAACCATCTTCTGTACATGATCTTCAGGAAGAAATCAAGCAGGCATAGATTGAGCGAGTGACATCAGAGTACTGCAGATGTATTTTTGACTCTGTACTCAACCAGGTCCAGCAGGTTTTAAAGAATAAAGGAGTTCATAGTATATATTGTTTGCTGTATAGCAATTTCTTTGAATAAAATTATAAATTATCATTATTAACTTATTACACTTATTACTTTAACAATCTAATAATATCATTAAAACAGTGAATTTCAGTTTTGAAATTCCAATACCTTTGGTCGCCACTGTGCATTCAGAGGTTTATGCATTTTCAATAATAGATTATAAATAAGTCAATTCTATAATCTAGGCCATAAATAAAGTGCTGAGTTGACATTAACGGGTAATGTTCAAGGTCTTGAGACAGCAAGCAGACCTGAGGGTTGCATAAGAGACTCACTTCTCTTTTAAATAAAGATGGCAGTTAACTGATTAGATGTTTTGACCCCTCAGATATTAACCGGTATCCTGAAAGCCCCGCCCTCTTCCCACTGTCTTACAACAGTAGTCTAATTTTCCAGCTTGAAAGACGCATTGATGCAGTGCCATTGACTTCTGTCCAGTAAATGTAACCTATATTTTAAAGTCACAAATTTGAAATATAATCAATTTGAAGATTAGCCAACTATAATCAATATTTATTACATTTGCGCGCAGCATGCATGTAAACAGCATATCAACAGCATTGAGTAAAAATTTTGGATTTTTGTGTTTCTCATTTTTTTCAGAGGGCAAAATATGTTTGTTTCCTGTCACCCCCCTCCCCCCCCCCATAAGTCAAAAGGTTAAGATCTTTTGACGTTACAGAATATCAGAAAACAATTATTAGAGTAAAAATTATCTTTATTTCTCCATACTTTACCGCACTTGTCCCAGCATTTCAGTAGTACCCTTGAGCCATGATCGGACAGCTGTTTCATTTCTGAAACGCTAGCCTCCGGGGAACTTATTTAATGGCCCAAACATGTTGAAATGGCTTGGAGCAAGGTCCAGACAGCAAGCTATCTTTGTTTTTCAAGGCATAAAAACTACTCCACAATGGACTTGTCCTGGTTTGACTTGAACGCCTTTTGTGTTTTTGTACAGTAGTCAGAAAACACATACAATTTTGTAGACCATAGAGGGTACTGAACACCTATTTTTTGACATGCACGTTCAAATTTTACTGCTTTAACTCTGAGAGTAATCATGACACAGCTAATACAGTGTTGTGTTTCATAAGTCACAACACAGGAAAGGCAGCTTCTAATATATATAAAGTAAAAACCGTTATATTATCAACCACAACTATGAAAGCTGACCAGTGCATAACTGTCTAACTTATTGCCTAACTTGCTGATTTTTCAGACCTGAGGGTATGATGCTAGTTTGGCAAGAGAGTTCCTAGGGAATGAGAAATTAGCTTTAAGCTAGCCACACTTTTCATGGGATATTATTATTTAAAAAAAATAATAATAATAAATTGGACATTTTATATGAGAAATCCATTTTCGCACAGTTATAGACTATACAGGACTTGAAGTAATTTTCCACAATATAGTTAATTCGCATTATTATTGTTGTACAACATATGTTTTGGGCTTAAATGCACATCCTTGTGCTTCACTAAATCATGGCTTATGAGTTCTTGTTTGTGTTTGCTGCAGATCCGAACACTGAGGTTGAAGATTCTCTCCGAGGCGGCTGCAGAGGGAGTTCTGGTCCGAGGAGCCAAGAATCAGCTGCGCATGTACTTAACCATGGCCATAGCTGCAGCACAACCTGTGTTTATGTACTGGCTAACCTTCCATTTAATTAAGTAGGAAGTGCATTTACATGGTGCAAGTGATGAAGGACACTACCACTATAGCCATGACTGAACGTTCAGTCCCTCTCAAACAAGACTCAAGGAGAAGCAAGGAGAGTCCATTTGCACAGATGCCAACAAATGAACATTGAAATGAATAAGGATCACAGTACAACAGTAGCTGCGATACGTCAGTTTCTTTATACGTGTATATTTAGATGGACCGTTAGCTTTTTATTATTTTTTTGTTTTGTATCATGTGGTGTGCATTTATTTGATTGAATACTTTTTAAACAATGTGAACACTTGAAATACAGGCTGAAAATATTTATTTGAGCCAGTTTGCACAGTTTATTTTAACACCCACGTAACTGGTAACACCGAATGCCTGCAATTGACTGTCCCCATTGGTCATGTATAAGCATTTTTCTCTGCTACTGATTAAAAAAAAAAAAAAGAAGAAGCAAAATATGACTGTAAAGACTGTAAAATGCTTTAAATTACTGACTCAAAAATATTTTTTGTAATTAAAACAATTATAAATGTATGTTCATATTTTCCTTAAAATATCATGAAATGTCATGTTCAGTTGCTTTGGAACATTTGTTTCCTGAATAATCCTGAAAACTTGCAAAAAGTTTTCTTAAAAACAATGTGATCAAACCAGCATAACAGATTACATGAACAAATACATGTCTTGCTCAATTTACATAGTTTAGTTTTTTTTTTTTTTTCGAGAGGTAAAGAGTTAAAACATGCTGTCAATGCAATGCTATATGAGGAAGCTCACACTTTCTACACTTTGACATTTCTGCCAGCCACAGATTCTTTCCCACATTCTTTTCCGACATAATGGATATCTAGAAATGCAGCATGCAAAGAATCTCTTGTCCTCACATGCTGCGTTCATGGCAGCCAGCTAATATAATCTAATGCGTCCAATCCTTCCAACATACCTCTACATTAGTAGAGGTTAAGTCAAGATTCACCATTCATCAAATTAGAACAAGTTTATGGGAATGGCTAATAGAATGCTTGGCCGATTATGACTGTATGCATGTGATGACTTATGAGATTAACTGATGTGTTAATGTTTTGGGGAATGAGATTATGCCACAGAGAATAAGCATAATACATTGAAATCAAAATCATATTTAATCCAATTAAAACCGTTTATATGTTGGGTTCCTTTTGTGCCACTGGGGTGGCTCTGGCCCCTTGTACTTGTAATTTACTTGTTGTAATATCCTGTCATGCCTGTTGTCTTTTCATGAGATTTGCACGGAAGTAACATATGTTGGTTGATTAATTTATCTGGTGTAATTTTACTCACTTATACACATTTACAGTATTTGGCAGATGCCCTAATCCAGAGAAACATGCAGTACATCTCATTATACAGCTGAGCAGTTGAGGGCCTTACTCAAAGGGGCTGAACAGGAGCAGCTTGGTGATGCTGGGATTTGAACCTGTTACCCGATTAGCAGTCTGACATCTCAATTATTAAGTTACAGTTGTTGCCATTTAACAATCCTTTAATCCTTATTTTTCCAAAGGAAGCCCATATAATGTCATTTTGGATTTTATTACTTTGTTTATATGTGAGTTTTATTACTGATGTGTCATTTCAGTATCAACTCTACCCTAAAAAGCAGTAGGTGCATTTACAGGGACCCTAATATTATCCCAATAATTGTAATAATAGCTCAACCAGAATAAAACTAAACAGAAGAGTGGAGGTGCCAGTTCATCTGTGAAAATGATACCCTTATACATCCATAGCACTGGAATAGGGCCAATCTGGACTTATCAGACCACATGACCATTTTCATTGCTCCAAAGTCCAATTTTATGCTCCCTAGCATCAAGCATAAATTCATGCCCTTTTTCCAATTAGTGTAACTAACAAGTGAGATTGTATGATCTCCTCAAATTGTAACTCATCTGATTTAAAGTATTATATTGTCATTTATAAGATGACATTCTGCTCACCACAGTTGTGAAGAGTAAGAGATTATCTGAAACACCGTAACCCTCCTGAAAGCTCAAACCAGTCTGGCCATTTTACTTCCTACTTACCTCTGTTATCAATACTGCATTAGCTAAACTTGTTTTCTTTTTCTTTTATTTGGTATTTTTTAGCACCATTCTGTAACTATATAGATAGAGCTTGTTAATCTGTGGGGAATTATCCACCATAAACATACCGTATAATCCATCAACATAATTGAAATGCAATGCATGAACAGACATCTAGTTTGTACACTGTGAACAACATTTGTTTAAGAAAATCCTGAACACCCTGATGTTGTTTGAGACAAGAGCTGTGATTTTAATGTGAAATTTACATTGTGCAAAAGCTCAGGTTTCCTATGTAGATGATGCAAATGGCCTGAGTGGCAATCTAAATAAGAAATATTTAGATACCAAATGTGGTTAGATACCAAAATAATCATGATGCAGCCTTACATAAAGCACATTTAAGGTCACCACTCAAACATGATTTTTCATCCATCAGGCGGGAAAGCAGGTTAGTACTGTCTGCAGTACTGGAAAGAGATTAGCTGCCTGCCAAACCCCTGGAATGTCACATCTGATAATGTTACATGATGTAGACCTCCATGGTTTATTCTCCCCATCTTTTGGCTACATAATACCAGTAAGAATTTATAATTACTTTCATTCCTGTAAATGACACACACTGTTCATCGCTAACTGATGGTTGCTAACGGTCGGTCACCAGATCAAAGCTAGTTCTGCTAGTTGTGAAAGCATATGTGTTGCATAGCAATATACTTGGTTTAAAAAAGCAAAGAAATCATAATCTTTTGATAATAAATACCATTTGTAGAGCTGTTGTATAAAACAATGCTGTTGTGCTGAATATCAGGACACCTATGATATATTCAGCACTCTGACTGCACCCTCATGCTTACAGCTGCATCACATTCTTCAATATTCAGTAAAACAGCACCCCCTGTCATGTGATATTGCTTAAATACAAATTGCCCAAATGACACCAATTCTAATTAATCACAGATCATCCTTCAGTTAACTTTCAACACTTGCTGAAGAACTTCAGAAACAGCAGGAATAAGTCTGCCTGCATAGTCCCTGTGACGTGTGTCTCGTATAATGGGAGATTGAAACAAGTCTTCTCTCGAAATGTTCCTTATGTGGTATATGTGTGCAATCTCAGGGTCCACCCTGACACTGTCATTCACAGACTGCAGTAATCCATGCACCGTAGTACTGAAGACTAAACGAGGATTTACGATCACTTTAAAATCATTGAACTCTTGGTGGTCATTGCTTAATCTGTAAACATGTTCCAAGATGTTGACCCCCATAACCCTTTTCCATGAGCCTGGTGAATACTTTGGCATCAATTCTATGATGGAATGAGGGAAAAGGTAGGCCTCAAATTCAAAGCCCACATTTTGACTGTATTTCCTCTCCAGTTCAGGCAGGAGTTCAGACCAGGTGGTGAAATTAATAGGCAGAATGAATTCATCCAAATCGTGCAGAGCAACATAGTGACTCTGGTACATGTAACGGTACACACAATCATTGAGTGCCGCAATTTGCCCAAAGTAATGCAGATCCCCTAATGAGACAGATTTCTGCCAGCCTCTTGACACGTTAATGTAGTTTGCTACATGCCAGGGAATGATCTCCACAAAGTTCTTCTTGACATAGTAATTCAGGACCTTCTGCGTAACAGAGTCACAGTTGGTTTTGTATATAGCTACCTTTTGGACACCAACTAGCTTAAACATCTCCATGGCCTGCACAAGCTCCAGGACATTCACATAATCAAACATGGTAGAAATGCAAACTGTAAACTTATAGGGAAAAACATCCAGCTTCTCCTGATTCCTAAGAGGTTGAAAAGCATGAATGTCTTGAAAGGTTCCTTCTTTTCTAGATGATTGTGAAGTTATAGCCACATGTGTTGGTATTTTACACATTTCCGGTAGTGGGCAGGTAATATCAGCTGTGCCGTATTCAAACTCAAAGTGGTCTGGGTGAATGATGTAATTCGCAGGTACAGACACATTTTTACCACTGCAGCATAGTAAACAGTAATATTCTGTGCTTTCATTACGCAGCATTATAGCAATTGTCCGTATAATTTTCACTTCCTTGCGGTGCTCTAAGTAGGAGCCGACCATATATGATTTAACATTGTTGACTTTGATGATTGGATCATTTTGCACTGGCACACCACATGCCATCAGACTCCTTCTCCAGTCAGGGTAAGGAACAGGAACCATTGGCTTATAATTATTGAAGTAAATTATTCCAATCATGAAGATGGGCAAAGTAAGCATGAGGAGGATTAAGAGGATCCTTGGAAAACCAAACTGCTTTGAAATAAATGCCCTGTGAAATATCAACAGGAGATTTAGTTAACTGAGTAGAATCAGTGCACTTTGTACTGCAGAACTTTAGAAAAATCTCTCCTAATTTGTCTTTTTTTGTGTATTTTCACACGATATAAATTTTCGTTCATGTAAGGCAAGCGGTTCAAGTACAATAGCTAAAATTCATTTTAATTTATTAAGTAAATAATACAATTAATAAATATTAACATTTTATCGTAAATTTGCTCTGAGCAAATTGACAAGCCTTAAATATAAGCAACAATAAATAGTTAACGCCCAATACCTGTGGCAAGTTGCAGTCAGAAAGCAGCCCATCAGTCCAGTGACTACCATAGCCCTCATACACCCAGCTACACTGTTTCTATGTGTTCAAGCGTGGATCTTAAAGTAACAAATCCTTCTGCACACGCCCTTCCTTGCCTTTCAGATTTACATTGAAGTGGGCTGAGACAACATGCCTTGTTTGTCATATTAGATACAAATTAAGTACAGAGCCGTAAAACAGTATTTGCCAGCTTCATGATTATATACTTTTGCACATTTGTGACACTTGTCACTCAAATAATGTTACTATTAATATTACACAAATGTTACCCAGCACAAAATGCTATTTTCAAATTATGCTTTAATTTATTAATGGAACAATCTGTCCAAACCTTCATGGCTCTATATGAAAACATAATTGCCCACTTAACCTAATGGTTGTGCCACCCTTGGCAGCAACAACTGTGATCAAGCATTTGTGATAACTGGCATTGTGTTTCAGATTGTTGTGGAGGAATTTTGGCTCAAACTGATGGCCAGACATTCTCCTTCAGGATTTACTGGTAGAGCAAAGAATTCATGGCTCCACCAATTTAGGCAAGTCCAGATCCTGAAGCTGTAAAGCAGCCCCAGACCATTACACTACCACCACCATGTTTGACTGTTCGCATGGTGTTCTCTTGTGTTAGCTTTACACAAGATTTAACAGGACGCAAACCATCCAAAAGGTTTAACGTTTGCCAGAATAATTCTGGTGATTTTACAGCTAAGGTTGTTGCTAGCATATTGCATCACCTAGTAGCTGTGTTAAAGATCTAGCTGTGTGGTGATGCATGGCAACAGTGATGCAGTTTTCAGACAACATATGAAATTTTCAATTTAATTTAATTCAATTCAATTCAATTTTTTATTAATATAGTTCTTTTAACAATGATCTTTGTCTCAGAGCAACTTTAAAGAATTACAAGAAAATTAGGGGAATGAGTATGAAATGTGTGAGAAAGTACTGTATGTACAAATCAAAATGATCAGATTGTCCATGACTAGCAAGTCAAGGGTGGCAGTGGCATGGAAAAACTCCCTAAGATGGCAATCAACAGACCAAAACAGATTCAACAGGGAACCCATCCTCATTTGGGGGATAACAGCAGGAAATGTGTTGCAGTCATACTGTGTTTGGTGGCTGGAAGTTCAATATAAAAGGAGATGAAGTGCTAAAGTTAATATAAAGTCCACTTTCATTATTGGAGGCTTAGGCAGTTCTGCCTATAAGACAGCATATAAGACAGCATAACTAAAAGAGAGAGAGCCAGAAGGAAACACAGTCATGTGGGCTCCCTGGGAAGTAAGGCAACCAGTAACCTCACCATCAACAAACCTGTGTAATCACTGTGAGTGGAAGACAGCATCTATACATACCAGTTTACCATAATACTCTGCGTCCAATGAGTCCCCCAGATTTGCTTCTTTACCCAAGACAAAACTACTTACAAAATTCATGGCTAAAGAAATAGGTTTTTAGCCTAGACTTACACACTTGAAACGTGAGTCCCAAACATTAATTGGAAGGCTATCCAATGGTCTCGCACCTCAGTATCTGAGTGAACTGCTAGTGTCTTACGATCCGCCATGCCTACTTCGATCAAAGGATGCAGGATGCTTGTTAGTACCGCGTATTATAAAAACTACAGCAGGGGGCAAAGCTTTTTCTTACAAAGCCAAAAAGTTATGGAATAGCCTTCCAAATAGTGTTCGGGACTCAGACACAGTCTCAGTGTTTAAGTCTAGGCTAAAAACCTATTTACTTAACCAAGCATTTTCTAAGTAGATTTGCCTTAGGTAAAGGAGCAGATTTGGGGGACTCATGGACATAGAGTATTATAGTAAACTGGTATGTTTAGATGCTGTCTTCCCCACTCTCATTGACCACTCAGGTTTGTTGACGGTGAGGTGATTGGTTGCTTTACATCTCAGGGAGCCCTCATGTCTGTGTTTCCTTCTGGCTCTCCCTTTTAGTTATGCTGTTATAGTTCGTCCTGCCAGAGTCCCTGCTTGCACTCTACACTAAATATACATTCACCTTATACATTATGTGACTGTGATCATAGCCAACTGTCATCTCTCCTCTTCTGCTCTTCCCCCTCTCTCTTTCCCTCTCTCTGTTGAGCTACACATGTCGTTCCTGAGCTGCCATTCATCCAGACTCCCTCTGCCCTCTGGACCTGCCTGACTCATCCTGGTGTCCCACTTCTGGTAGGAGATCTCGTCACATGGATGTCCCGTGTGTCTCTTTGGGATGCGTCCGATGTCTGGGGACGGTTTCACTCTACTAGGAAGACGGTTCTGGCCTCGACTGATGTTGACATACTGAATTGCCTGCCACCTAACACACATTATGAATGCAGATACTTCACCTAAATGAGGATGGGTTCCCTGTTGAGTCCGGTTCCTCTCAAGGGTTCTTCCTACTGCCATCTCAGGGAGTTTTCCTTGCCACTGTCGACCTCGTCTTGCTCATCAAAGACTATCTGACTATCTGACCATTTTTGATTCATACACGTTCACATTTGATTGTGTAAAGCTGCTTTGCGATGATAACAATTGTTAAAAGCGCTATACAAATAAAATTTAAGTGAATGGAGGCAATCCACATTTGCTTCATGCTCGGTCCTCTTCTGTTCTCCCGCTATACCCGGTCTCTTGGTAAGGTCATATCCTCCCACTATTTTTCATACCATTGTTATTCAAAACTCTTATGCTTGCATTCAAAAGCTAAAAACCAGCACCCACTTACCTGTAATCAGCTCTAATCACTTCCCGCACTGCACCACATTTTCTCTGATCCTCCAGTGCTCAGCTGGTCGCACCATATCTCAGAGATTGAGGAGAAGTGTCTAATGTCCTTCACACATTGCTCAATCTGTTTTTTCCCATCTGTTTTTGCTGAGACATATAACTTTATAACAGTGCATAACAGTGGAAACTAATACCATGCTTACGAATTTTGCCCAGAGGAAGCATGTAAAGTGAAAATAGCAAAGGACCTAAAACTGAAACCTGTGGAACATCAAACTTAACTTTAGAACATGCAGAATAATCACCATTTCGACCTACAAACTGATAACGATCATTCAAGATGAGGAGAGCCTCAGCATTTTCTAATTAATGGAGGAGAATACCATGATCAATGGTGTCAAAAACTACACTGTGGTCAACACAAGCAAAGAGATGCAACCGTGATCAGAAGCCAGTAGGAGATCATTTACTGCTTTAACCAACTGTGTCTCTGTGCTGTGATAAGCCCTAAATCCTAACTGATACATTTAATTGTGCTGTAACATTTTCATTCTTCATTCATTTGAATGCAATTAAAGTGTTTCCTTCCAAACACACACAAAAGTTGATTGTGAACCCCTTCAAACATTTGTAGACTGTGCTTAAAAGTCAGATCTGTGGCAGGAAACCAAGAAATTGAATCGAACTACCAATCCTTAAAAAAGGGGTCTAATATCTAATGAGGGCATTACATTAGAATGTCAGTGACATTAATGTTTATGATGTGTATGTAATGCTAAATTAAATGATTACATACTAAATTAAATTACAGTAAAACTTAATTAAAATATTAAATATTAAATTAAAAAGGAACCTATATGTGTGTGTCTATAACATTTGTGTATATATGTTAATTTCAAACCTCTGTGTACAGTGTGCGTACAGATCAGATTCTAGATGCATGTCATTTTGTGTTGCAGAATTTTCTGGAAGTGGCCATTGTTCTTAGTTGTTTTACAAGTGTGCAACAACTAACTTTCCCTCAAACCTGATACTGGGGTCCAATCTTCCTCATTGTCATTCTCCTCTAGCTCACTGCCCTCAAGCAGCCAGAAGGATTGAGCATAACTGCTCAATCATGTTCCTTACATCCATAAAATGTTTATGTATCCATTTTTGTAAGTAATGCTAGATAGTACAGCAAATAAACTATTATAAATAAACAATTTAAGCCAAAAAGTGTGTTTACTGAATGAAATATGCTTCAACACATATTCATGCGCATCACAGATAAATATTTATACAAATGTATTTAAATTTAAACTTTTTTAAAAGTGAGATTTATCTTACCCTCTGCTCGCAGTGTGTCCTGGCTATCGTCCCAAAAAGTGTGATGCTTCAATAGTGGCCATACTTCTGGTTTGTTGCCTGAGCTGAACAACATTCCACAGAGGGTTAAAAGCACTGACAGGTGAAATGAACAAGTTTATTCCCTTATACTTTCACCCTTTGAAAGGTGAAAGTATAAGGGAATAAACTTGTTCATTTCACCTGTCAGTGCTTTTAACCCTCTGTGGAATGTTGTTCAGCTCAGGCAAGAATGGTCAAGAATTAGAATCTGAGATACTATAACAAGAGACACATTTTGATGGCCAAAAGCTGGGTTAGAGAGTGTAGAAAACATAATGTATTCTTTTTTTTTCTGGTTTGCAATGGTTAGTATGTACCAAAAGTAGTCCAGTGAAGGACAAATGGTGACAGAGACGTGAGCATCCAAAGCTCATTAGTTCACATGGAAATCATGTTTGGGCCAAACCCACAGATGAGCTAAAGTAGCACAATTTGCTGAAATATGTATTTCTGGTTTCAGGAAGGGGTCAGAACCCACAGTACATTGCAGGTTTCCGTGTATGGGGCTGAGTAGTCACATATGGGTCATAATGCCCATGCTACCTTTGGTAAAATACCATGGAGCAGAGGAAAAAGGTGGCCTGGCCTCACAGATCACAATTTCTGTTATGTTGATGTGAACAAAGGAAAAGACAATGAGGATGTTGGTGGCTAGCATCCAGCAGCAGACTCCCTAACGCTAACCCAGGGATTTCAAGTAACAATGGCTGAGCTCACAAGGATCCAACATCATGGAGTTGGAGTTGTTGCTTTTTCTGGATGTGGAAGTGTCCCACCAAACATTTGAAAGTATGGCAAAGCAAAAAGTGCATCCAAAAAGGAAGTGGAGCACCATTCCTATTCCCCTGCTCACTGCAGAGGCACAGTGATCTCTCCATATGTCACATGGCGACTGAGTTCCATTGGTGGACCTATGACCCACAGGTCCCTCATCAGGCTCAGTTGGACCATATATACACACTTGCCAGCTAATGGTTCCAGTCTGAGCTTCTGCCAGACTGCTAAGTCACCAAGAAACCTGATTTCTGTGCTCCCTCCCCAAAGAAGGAAGAAAAGCTGTGGGCATGACAGCTTCCCTCTCCCTGTGGGAGATATTAAAAGTTTTAAATAACTTATATTAAAAATAAATTTTGAATAAATAAACAAATTAACATGCAAACATTCAGTTATTAAATAAAAAAAATAAGACTATATCTACATTATTAACCTTGACATTACTTAGACCTGAGTTAGCTGCCTCTCATGTTAGTAATACAATATGACTATTCAGTTTCCCACTTTGTCTAAAAGACAGTCTAAAGTTGGAAATTACTGTATATAATTCCACCTGAAAATGAGCATTTAAGAGGTAACGCTAAATTATATTAAATACACTAGTTTATTTGACTTTCCAAGCAAGTACACATTTCATATCTTTGAAGTGATATTTTAATTTTATAGTTCAAGTACTGAAGAAACAGATACGTCTAAAGTTGTTTAATAATTGCCAATGACTCAGCTGTACGGACATATAGAGGAAGTTTTTACAATTTTTAGCTTTGAAGGCAAGCATCAGGGTTTTAAATTTGATGCAGACAGCTACAGGAATCCAGTGCAGGGAGTGGAGGAGTAAAGTGGTGTGGGAGAACTTGGGAAGGTTGAAACGTCTCGGGTTACTTGGCTGTAATCCTGTTCCCTGATAAAGCGATAACGAGATGCTGCGTGAAAATGCTCTTTGTTCTCCGGTTGTGAAGCCTGTGCATGTCAAAACCGCAGAATACCTCGGCTTATAACCTCTGCCAGGCATGACGTCACTGAATAAGGTGCACCTGCAGGTTATAAATAGGAGTGAACCGGAAACATCCTCAGGTCAATTTTGTCGGAAGGACGTCCAGGCATGCCAGCAGTGCGGCATCGGAACCCAGCATCTCGTTCCCGCTTTATCAGGGAACAGGGTTACAGCTAAGTAACCTGAGACGTTCTCTTTCAAAAGCTACACTCGATACTGCGTGAAAACACTATGGGAACGAGAATACCAATGCCGCCGCACTGCAAGTGTCTGGAACCCCAGGTTGTGTAGCGTATGCGCACAAAGCCGAGGAGGTCTCAGACCTAGCGCTGGGATGCTGACTCAAGGATCCGCGAACCCGGAGTAGCATTGACATCCAGACTATAAAATCTAACAAACGTGTGTGGAGAGGACCAGCCCGCCGCATCACACACCTGCTGCAGGGGGACGCCTCTTGCCAAGGCAATTGATGAGGCAATCCCCCTGGTTGAATGAGCCCTGATTCCCAGCGGCGAAGTGTGACCACGCGCCTCATAGGCTAGGGCAATAGCATCTCTCACCCAGTGTTACAGAGTCTGTCTAGTGGCAGCCGCCCCCCAGTTGTGACCCCCATGGCAAATAAAGAGCTGCTCTGACTTTCGCCACTGGTGAGTGCGGTGGACGTAAATCCGAAGAGCATGTACTGGACACAGTAAGTGAAGTCTTTCCTGCTCTGGAGCTGTGAAAGGCAGAAGACAGAAGGCTTCGAGAACAACTGGGTGCATGGTTGAGAATGGAACCTTGGGAAGATAGTTCAGGTGAGGATGCAGAATAGATTTGACTAGCCCATGGGCAAAGTCTAGGCAGGACGGGGAGACTGACAGAGCCTGCAGATCCCTAATCCTCTTCAAAGAAGTAATAGCCATGAGAAAAAACATCTTAAGAGACAGAAGCCTGACAGGTGCTGACTCTAGTGGTTCGAAAGGGGTGTCAGCCAGGCCTTCGAGTACGATAGCTAAGTCCCATGAAGGGACCGTCGCTCTAGTGGGCGGCTTCAACTGTTTAGCTCCACGAATAAAACGAGCAACTAAATGGTGCATCCCCACAGAAACCCCATCGGTCAGAGCGTGACAAGCCGAAATAGCGGCTACGTACGTTCTGAGAGTACTAGGGCATAAGCCCGAGGACAACTTTTCTTGCAGAAACTCCAGCACTGAAACAATCTGGCAGTGAACATGTCTTGCCATGCACCAATTTTCAAATACACTCCATTTGAGGGCACAAGTTCTTCTAGTGGAGGGAGCCCTGGCACTTAAAATGGTTTCAATTACACTGGCTGGAAGACCAGCATGTCTTAGTTGGTCCCCCTCAGGGGCCAAACGTGAAGGTTCCAGAGCTCGGGCCGGGGATGAAATATTGTCCCCTGTGCCTGAGACAGAAGATCCCTCCTCACTGGAATCACCCAGGGTGAGCCGTCGAGGAGAGATATTAGATCTGACACTCTGGTCGGCCAATGGGGCGCTATCAATATGAGGCGGAAACCCTGCTGACGGACCCTCGCCAGGACTCCTGGGAGCAAAACTATGGGTGGAAATGCATAAAGGCGTAATCTGGGCCACGTGTGGGCCATCACGTCCAGAGTCAGAGAGTAGTAAAGGGGGCATTGTGCTGCCTCTTGTGAGGCAAAGAGGTCCACCTCTGCTACGTAAAATCTTTCCCAGGTTTGACTGACTAATTGGGGGTGGAGTTTCCATTCCCCATGTTTTACAGCTTGTCTGGATAGCAAGTCTGCTCCTACATTCGTATGCCCTGGAATGTAAATCTCCCTGAGGGACAGGAACTTGTCCTGTGCCCAAAGCAGAATCTGGTGCGCTAGCTTGTTCAAGCGGTGCATTATTACATTGAATTACATTTTGTGTAATTCAAAATACGGATGCCCTGGAGTCGTAAAGGAGCCAGAGCTGCATCCATGCATTTTGTATTTGTGCGGGGTGACAGAGCTAGGCCAAATGGAAGGACCCGATACTGGTAAGCTTCGCCTCCGAAAGCGAACCTCAGGAACTTCCTGTGCTGTGGCAATATTTCTATATGGAAATATGCGTCCTTGAGATCGATTGTCACAAACCAATCCTCTGGCTGGATTTGAGAAACAATCATTTTGACAGTCAACATTTTGAATCTGGATTTCCTGAGATAGCGGTTCAAGCCGCGAAGATCCAAGATCGAACGCAACCCCCCATCTCTCTTGGGCACCA
>JAAGKR010005884.1:18500-29784 GCA_011419295.1 Clarias macrocephalus
GCCAGTCAATATGCAATCGCTCGAGCGCACGCGTTATAACCTCTAATAATTCCTCATAAGCTCTGTCAGCACTGGAGGAGCGTTGTGAGGAGGCTACTTCCATGGAAGCAAGAGAGGAGGATTCTTCTGCCCCTTCACACGAAGCGCTGGAGCGCGCTTGCGAAGCGGAAGCTCAAACTTCCACGCGAGCCCCAGAAATGCGCTGCGGCTCGTGGTTTCTCTTTGAAGAAAGCGAGCCGCGCGCAATGCACCTTAATAGGGAGAAGATCACAGTACTCACATTCTCCCTGAAGCCCGAGGTGAGCGTGTTCTTCCCCCAAGCACTCAAGACAAAATTCATGGAGATCGCCCTTCGAAAGAGATCTATCACACGGAGGCACGCATCTCTTAAGCAACTCCGCCATATCGGTGAGTTAATGCTGTTATTTCCTTTTTTTTTTTTTGCTTTCGTTATGGCTTGCACACGCACACACAAACACAAAGCGGTCCTGAAGACAAAAAGATCTGAGGATGTTTCCGGTTCACTCCTATTTATAACCTGCAGGTGCCCCTTATTTGGTGATGTCATGCCTGGCAGAGGTTATAACCCGAGGTATTCGGTGGTTTTGACATGCACAGGCTTCACAACCGGAGAACAAAGAGATGTTCCCATAGCGTTTTCACGCAGCATCGAGTGTAGCTTTTGAAAGGGAACAAGATCTGCAGCTGCATTCTGGTTCAGCTGCAGAGGATGAATGATGGACAGAGGCAGACCTGCCAGGAATGAGTTGCAGTAGTCTAGTCTAATCCGATAACAAGGGACTGAATAAGCACCTGAGTAGTCTGTGAAGGAAAAAATTTGTGGATTCTTCTGATGTTGTAAAGAAGAATGAATTAGTGTTAACTTTTTCAACTATATGTAGCAGTTATTTGTGTTTGCTGAATATGCTTTGAGAAACAAAACTTTAAAGTGAGAGGGAAGAATAGATATGAATTTCTACCATTCAATACCACTGTGGAGGCCGATAGTGATTATCATTGAATTTATTCTCATTTAACGACCATGGTAGGACCTCCAGTCAACATTCATCTGCTAAATTAATTACTTAATGAATTTGTAGTAAAAAAAAAAAAAGTCTGCATCCCTGGATACAGTGGCTTAATTAAATTGTATGATGACAAGCACATTGCACCAGAGCATCTGATTTATGCTCTGCCACTTTTTTTCTCCAGATGGGGGGAGAAAAATATTTTCCTGTGAATCAATTTAGAAACACTTGGCATTGTCTTAAGATCAAATCATTGGTCTGCATCGAGCAAAGAAAACAACTATGAAGATTTTAAGGGAGCTATTGGACTTTAAACCAGGGAAAAGGTCTGATGAGCCCAGATTGACCCTATTCCAGAGGAATGGGTACATCAGGGAAAGAAGGGAAGCACATGAAGCAAATGCCCATGCAAAGTGGCCATTGTACAAGCCTCTGAAGGCAGTGGTATGATCTTGGATTTGGGATTGTTTCAGTTGGTCAGGCCTAGGATCAGCAAAATTATATGGCAATGACATCATATGATGACCTCGGGATCATGAGGAAGAGAGAGAGAATGAAGCAATTACCTCTTTTCTAGTTCCTCAAATCTGTAATTTCAGTGAGACTAACCAAAATTTCCTTGCAAGAACACAGCCATTAGTTTCACCCTCACTCTTTCAATGTTGTTTTTTTCCTGTGTTAATAGACATTATACTTAAGACATTTTGCCCCTCAAAAATAATCTTCAGTTGAAATTTCCCTAATTATATACTGTTATGAAATGATTACTAAAAGCATTGTTCATATATGTCAGATAGAAATTATGTTTATGCCACCATAATGTTACTACATTATATCACTAAAATATTTGTTAAATCCATTTTAAACCAGATATTATAAACTGTCTGCAATGAAGATTTAAAATATATATATATTTGTTATAAGTGAGCTAAGCTGAAACAAAATAATTGATTTTGAGGAACATTTTTTAACCTCATGAAATATGTATGTGCATTTCCTTTTCATCACTTAAATGACCTATGTATAATTCACATTATGAAAAAACTTACCTGTCACTGTTTCCCACAAATGCCCTACAAAAAACTGCATACATTCTGACCCTACGTAGTTACAGCCTATATTCTTAGACATACTGTAGCTAGGCTTTTGGCTGCTTCCGTTGAGGGGTTGTCACAGCGGACTATCAAATCACACATGACTAGCCACAGGTTTTTATTGTGGATACCCTTCCTGATGCACCACTCCCATTTTATTCGGGAAACATACCACTAAGCCACCTATTTCCAAAATTATTACACATTATTCACTGAAAGAAATGTTTGTTGTCACCAACAAATGACTAATGCAGTACATTTGTGAAACAGTTGCAAGATGGATTTGACCAGTGTCTCACAAAGAAAGCACTGAATATTAAAGTAATAAAAAGGAAGGTGAAATATGCGTATCAGTGGGTGTGTGGGATATTTGGATTAGCATGGTCCTTTTAATAATCATTTATTTAAGCTGTTAGTCTTATATAATCATGCTGAAACTGACAGCGTTATTAATGATTGTTAGAATGCCTGGGAACACGGAGCGCTACATATAGTCTGTTATCACCACTTGTGGAATGCCTCTTGTGAAATCTGATTACTCAGTCAGAACTGTTGTAGAATGTGCATTTGTTGTTGCTCTATTAAAAAGTCTGTTAAATACTCATCTAGGAGTAAAACATTTTTCAAGCATATGTGTTTCATCAGGAATTGTTTCTATTGAGAACTAAGGGGCAGTGTTTATCATTTGAGGATTTTTCTGAATAGGAACATTACTCAGATCTATACTTATTGCAGTGAAGGCAAGAGAGTAGAGTTAGCCTAGTGTTTGTTTGACTAATTGTGCCCTTAACCCAAAGGCGACTTTAGCAATGTGGATTGGTTTAACCAATTTGGTTGGAGGTTCAAATCTCACCTCTGGTCCTGTGTGTATGAATTTTCCTCCCACAGTCTAAAGACAATGTTTGGGGAAATGAAAATGACACATTTTTCTCATTGACATTAATTAAGTGTTGGATATGCTGGACAGATATGGTAGATTTACATATTGTTACATATACATAAGTCATTCATACCTTTTTCATTGCAAGATAATTACTGATATCTATCCTTTTTAAAATATAACTGTTCAATGACAGGATTTCTCCCAGTTGTTTAATTTGTATATACTGAAACAAAGTGTGTTTTTCCTATTTTCACAGGGAGTTATGGGTATAACATGGTTTATACTGTACATAGACATCACATACTGTAATATAGGAACACTGCACATTTTTACTTATTGAATAAATTACTTCATTTGAAAACATATTTAATTGCCCATAAAACTGTGGCAGCAGTTATCAAAGAAAATAATTGTAAAATTATGTTTTTTTAAAATCTTGTTACTGTACACACATTCATTATTTGAAATCTGATGCAGCCAAAATGCAAAATATATACAATAATGTATATACCATCGTGGATGAGGTAACTGCAGTCTCGTGACCATTCAACATTCAGCAAGTGGAATGCCTGATCCTTGAAAACCAAAGGATAACTTTTTCTTATTTCCAGAATATATGTATCTTGTACACGAAATCATTCTATAGAGAAATAAAGGTCACAGTTTGACTTGCACGCCTGTTATACAAATAATGCAAATTGCCTGCAATAGCATACATAAAACATCCCCACTGTATATCTTTTCACAATCCTCTTTAACAACAATTTGGTTGTACTGTATGTCCTTCTTACAATGGTTGTAAAAGGTTGACTAATTGTTTATATTATCAATGCTCTTAGATTTCTACAAGAAATAATGAGAGTCTTGGGGTTACAAGTAAATAAAATTTGTTCGAGCTGGCTTCTTTTGTTTCTCTTATTTTATCTGATGATATGGTGCTTTAAACTATGAATATTCTGGCTGTAGCATTCTGGATAAATAAGTTGGATAAATATGAGTCCAAAGTATCTTAACTTTAGCAGGAGAAGAGGTTTATATTATGCTCTGGAGAGGTCACTGACCAGTTTTTCAAACCCATAGCCTTCACAATCTCTTCATAATCAATTCTTGATGTAAATTTGGACTGGGGTGTCTGACTTTTTGTCCTGTTTATTCATGGGAGAGGGGTTAATCTCTGCCCCAATAGTTTTGTGGTGACTGTAAAAAACTTTTACTTTTACTTACTTTTAGATCAATTTGATTGCCAAACAAAATATTTCACATTGCTGTTTAGTTGCCACAATGTGTCCTTGTAATTAAAATGTTTGAGTCAGCTCAAGTAGTATTCGTTGTGTGCATAATTAATTATATTTCTCTAGGGTTGACTTAGCCCAATTTGGACTAACAATACCCCAACATTTAAAACACACAAACATTACTTAAAAGCTTTATTCTTCCAAAACTATCTCAACTCATCTCATCCTCTATACCGCTTTATCCTGTATTCAGGGTTGTGGGGGCCTGGAGCCTATCCTAGGAGACATGAGGGCATGAGTCGGGGTACTCCCTGGACAGGGTGCCAATCTATCGCAGGACACACACACACATTCACACACTACAGGCAATTTGGGAACGCCAATTAGCCAAATCGGTATGTCTTTGGACTGTGGTGGGAGACCGGAGTACCCGAAGGAAACCCACCATGCATGGGGAGAACATGCAAATTCCATGTACACAGAGACGAGAATTGAACCTGGCCAGGAATCAAACCTCTTCCAAAATAAGTCAAAGTTAAAACAGTGATCTGCATAAAACAGGAGAATACAGGTTCTATATTCCTTAAAGGTCAATAAAATACCTGGAGACCACCAGATGCTTATCAGTACGTTACTGATTATTTTACATTACCTCATCATAACCATTTTTTAAAAAAAACTAGCAAAGATTTGACTTTGAGACTTTTTTTCCCCTAATGTGTCAAACACAAAAAAAGAGTCTATGGAAACAAGAGTATTTTTCTCAGCAAGTGAATCTGAGGGGAGCATATCTCTTCAAGTCCAATAATAATTGTTTGGATGGTTTTATAGATCTATGTCTAATTTTTTTGGAATTCAATGTTTAGACCTGACCAAACATCACTCTGAAACTGCTGCATTGTCACCCAGACCCTCAAGGACTACAGTCCTCTCCAACAGCTTGTTCACACTCCTCCAGTAGCTCCAAAAGGCCAGCTGTCAACCCTCTGACCTGATCTTCCACAGCAGAGCTCTGGGTAAAGAAACAAGAGGAGTCTTGTAAAGACAAAGATGATAAATTTCACTCAATATTTAGTTATGATAAAAAGCAAAATACATTAATATGGCTATATACAACCAGAGTGTCAAACTGTTTCTGGAATTCTAATGATGTTTTAAAGCTATGCATTTTCAGAAGTATTTAAAATTAACCATGTATTTACTCAATTTGTTTTACATACAGATAAGTTAACCGATATAACACTCGTAGATGAGCATTAGTGACTCTGAAGCCAAACTAACACTGACATTTTTGTATCCCTTAACTTACCGAGTACTGAAGCGCCGCTACTCCTTAACTCCAAACACTTTGGGGTTTTCTCGAACTTTCGTTAGTTGAGCTCTTGCGCGGCCATGTGTGCTGGTGTGGAGCAGGAGGCTGTTGCTGGGCAAAAGTCTGGGCAAAGTCGGGGAAAAAATTACGGTTATAAATATTTTGCTCGCTAACTCCTGTACAGTATACAGATGGTAGACGAGCGGTATTCTAGTTTCACCGTCGCGCCTCACGACGACAGTATTTAGGTTTGTACGTTTGCTGGCTTTTACCACTGAATGGCGCTATATAACTATAGGCTGACGCCTCAGACGTTAGTTCATTCTCTCAAGGATTAATGAGTTAAGATAATCCTTTAGAGCTGCAAGTAGTATCGGAAAAAATCAAGTGCAACATTGTAGTTAAACAAATTAATGATCACAGTACTAAAATTACAGTACAAAATGTATTATAAATTTCAGTTAATTTAATTTTATTAGTATTGAATTCAAGCACATTGACACAGTGAGCCTTTAGATTTTATCACGTGTAATTAGAAAGGCTATGCGTGTAGGGTTTTGGGTCATCATATATTTTGTGTTTTTTAAATTTGTAGTTGATAAAGCCAAAATAAATTAATGACCATAAAATTAAAACATTGTCAGGACATGCTACTGCGTAAACAGATGACGTTGTCATTCAGCCCGCTTGTGTTTTTACGCTATTATAAGAATGAAATGCAGTAGGCTGTTTTTGATCATCATACTTTTCTTTAATAAATAATGACCCCCATTGCACTGTACCACCGCTGGCAAAACCTTATGAAATACAAGTAAAACATTAAACAAATTTACAATCACAGTACTAAAATTATAGTAATACAAATAGCCGTTTCTTATTTGCATCGAATTTAAGCAAAGTAAATGTATACTTGTGTCACGGCATGCGCCTGTGATGGGCGTGCGTCCAAATCAATATCGCTCCTCACTCACTCCGAAGCTCACTAGATAAAGTCTACTTGGGATTTTCTCCCATTATGTAATATTCTTTGGTCATCTTGCATGTACAGGTCTTTTAAGATCTACCCACAAGTTTTCAATTATGTTTAAATCAGGGACTGACATTACGCAAAGAGCGAGACTTCCGCTTTTAAGAGCGAATGAAGTAATAAAGACAACATATAATATAATTTTTATTAACAAATCAATTATTTCAATATTTTTAAGCATACTAAAGCTTGACTGTTGAGGAAGAAATAAGAAAATAGGAAAATAAGAATAGGATTATTACGCAGCTTAGGAAAAGATCAAAACTTTTGCTGATGAAAAATTAAGCCACCAGCAGTGGTCAATAGTCTGGTTATTAAAAAGGAACAAGCCAAACTTTCTCCAAAAAAGGAATAAAAGAAACTAAGATGTTAAGGCCTACCCAGACATGAATAAATATGAGATGAGAGGGGGAAAATTATGTAATTGGGAGGTGGCAGTCAATCGGACCTAACAAATTTAACACATATATAATGAATATTAAGTATGTAGTTGACTTAAGGAGGAGGTAATTATGAGGTAATCCCTCTGTAAGGGTATATAAATCATGTAAAATTGGAGAAGTTGGGGGATCTTGGGGAATTGTCTTTGGGTGTCTGTTGTCTTTCTGGCTAGCCGGTCCAGCGCTGTCCATTTACTTTTGGTTGCAATAAACTTCTTTGCTTTTTCTATACTCAAGCTGTTGTTGAGTTTTTGTTAGGAAAATTGGTGCAGTTCACAAAAATTTGCCGCGACAGTCTCTTGAGGTATTCCATAGTGGATTTCGAGGTAGGTTTAGGCTCATTGTCCTGTTGCAGAAGCCATCCTCTTTTCAGCGTCGCCTTTTTTTTAACAGATGGTCTGATGTTTGCTTCCAGAATTTACTGGTAAGCATAAAATCTATTATTCCCTCTACCTGTGCAATGTTTCCTGTGCTACTTGCTGCAACACAACCCCAAAGCTTGATAGATCCAGCCCCATGCTTAATAGTTGGCAAGGTGTTCTTTTCATGAAATGTTGTTCCTTTTTTCCTCCAAACATGCCTTTGTTGATTGTGGCCAGAGAGTTCTATTTTAACTTCATCAGTCCACAGCACTTGTTTCCAAAATGCATCAGGCTTCTGTAGATGTTCTGTTGCATACTTCTGAAGTTGGATTTTATGAGGGGATGCAGGTAAGGTTTTCTTCTGCTGACTCTTCTATGAAGGTCTTGTGGAATGGTGCACCACCACTCCTAAGTCTGCTAAATCTTCCTGCAGGTTTTTTGCAGTCAAATGGGGGTTTTGATTTGTCTTTCTGACCAGCATATGAGTAGTTCTGTCCGAGAGTTTTCTTGGTCTTCCAAATTTTATCCTGACCTCCACAGTTCTCTTAATTGCCAACTCTTAATTACATTTCTCACTCACTGTGGAAACTACAATTCTTTGCTATCTTCTTGTACCTGTCTCCTGCATTGTGGGCATCAATAACTTTCATTTTCAGAGTCTTACACAGCTGCTTAGAGGAACCCATGGTTGTTGAGTGTCCGCAAGTGTGTGCACAAGGTTTGAAGAGTCAAAGTATTTGTAAAGCTTTGAAATTGGCATTTATTAATGACAGCTGTTGCCATGCATCAGATCTAATGAGCTGATTAAGGTCTGAAACATTGTAAAAAGAATTTGAGACTCTGGAACTCTTAGGCCATGTCCACACGTAGCTGGGTATTTTAAAAACAGAGTTTTTTAACTTATCCGTTTTTAAAAATAATTCTGTCCACACGACCTAGGGTTTAAAAATATCTTTGTCCACATGAAAATGCAAAACGCCCTTTTAAGTGCTGTTAGGAGCCTCCTTAATCAACAGGGGGCCAATCAGAAGCCTAGACAAAACGTCATTACCTGTTGCGCTTTGTAGAAGTCCGACCGGGTCTCGTCCCAAACCGCCGTTGCTGCCTGCAGGGTCTGTGTAGTCAGAGTTTTGTACAGTATGTAGCAGCAGTGAGCTTAGTTGTACATTCAGGCACCTCTGTTCATTAAAGTACACGCATGTAAAAAGTCCACTAGTTTACTGTACGTATGTCCGCTATTGCAAAAATCAAGTAGACTAGCACACAGACAATTACATTATCGGCACATGGTGACGTTACAACAAGCCGAAATCTCCGTTTCCCTTGTCCACACAACACCACTGAAAACGTTTTGGAAAATCTTCACTTTGGCCGGAGTTTTCCAAAAGCTCCGTTTTCAAAGACCAAAACGTCATTTGCGTGTGGACAAAAGGCGAGAATCACAGAGAAAAAGCTCAGTTTTAAAAAATACCCAGCTATGTGTGGACATGGCCTAACATTGACATTTTTAGACCCCTTAACTTACTGAGTACTGAAGATCCCCTAAGTTAAGTTGAACCTTTATCTGTCACATATACATTACAGCACAGTGAAATTCTTTCTTCACATATCCCAATGGAAATGGGGTCAGAGCACAGGGTCAGTCATGATACAGTGCCCCTGGAGTAAATAGGGTTAAGGGCCTAGCTCAAAGGCCCAATAGCGGAAACCTGGTGGAGCTGTGGCTCGAACCGCTGTTGAACACTTTGGGGTATTTCTCAAACTTTCATTAGCTAAGTCCAATCTTTATCCACTCTCTGTGTCAAACTCTATAAAGATAAGTATAAGGATGATTTAAAACTCACCTTAAAAGAAGTCTGTGAGAATGTAGCCCCTAGGATCGTCTCTCCTTCTCTGAAAAGAATACCTCTGCTGTGGCACTATCCTAACAATTGATTGTTGTCTCATTTCACGATTTGTCTCCGTCTACCCGCTGATTGATTTCCTTGTTCCTCACTTCCACCTCTTCGACTACACTCTCACCTAACATTTTGGTCCTGCCTCTGTCCATCTTCAGGTGTCTATCTCTTTCTCTCTCTTCTCAGCCTGCACTGGTTGTGTGCACAGTGTCTAATGATGTGTGCGTGCATGCCTCCTCTCGCCTTCACACACACACACACACACACACACACACACACACACACACACACACACACACACTCTGACGGAAACAAGGCTCTGTCACGATTCTTTTGTATGTGTGTATGTTAAGGAGAGAGGAGAAATGGAGGGGCACAGTGTCTAAAAGAATGTGCTGAACAGCTGGCAGATGTTCTTACTGACATCTTCAACATCTCTCTGAGTAGCACCATCGTTCCCATGTGCTTCAAGGTCACCTGTCCCCGTGCAGAAGAAGTCTTCTGTGTCCTGTCTCAATGAGACGCCCCGTTGCACTTACACCTACCATCATGAAATGCTTAGAGTGGCTTGGCATGAGACACATCAAGACCCTGCTGCCCCCCTTACTTGACCTACTGCAGTTTGCATACCGTCCTAACCGTTCAACGGATGACGCCATCTCCATTACACTCCATCTTGCCCTCACACACTTGAACAATAAGGACACACATGTTCGAATGCTGTACATAGATTTCAGCTCAGCATTCAACACTATCATCCCCCAACACCTGATCAGGAGGCTGAGCCTGTTTGGCCTGAACATCTCCCTTTGTAAATGGATCCTGGACTTTCTGACCAGAAAGCCTTAGTCAGTACGGATCGGGAACTGCACGTCCAGCACCACCACACTGAATACTGGAGTCCCACAAGACTGTGTGCTGCTGTTCAATCTGCTGACTCAAGACTGTGTAGTGACACACAGTTGTTACTGAATCACATCATCAATTTTGCTGATGACACGACCGTGGTGGGTCTCATTAGCAAGAACAACAAGTCAGCGCACAGAGAGGAAGTGGAGAGGCTAACGGACTGGTGTAAAGACAACAACCTGTCTCTGAATGTTGACAAGACAAAGGAGATGGTTGTTGACTTTAGGAGGACACGAAGCAACCATTCTCCGCTGAGCATCAATGGCTCCTCTGTGGAGATCGTCGAAAGCACCAAATTCCTGTGTGTCTACCTGGAGAAGGACCTCACCTGGTCCCTCAACACCAGCTCCCTGCACAAGAAAGCACAACAGCGTCTCTTCTTCCTAAGAAGGGTGAGGAAGGCCCAGCTTCCACCATCGATCGTGACCACCTTCTATAGAGGGACTATCGAGACTAACCTTAACCCTAACCCTAACCCTTTTCTCGAAACGTGTATTCTTACAGCCAGATCTGTATAAATTTCAATATTTCAAGCCTGATTTGTTTTCATTTCAATAAATATGGCTTATAGCTCATGAATTTTTGTATATTATGATTTGTATAGTATAAACATCATGTACTGTATGTCTCAGTCATACAACCACAATCAATACATACAATCACAATCATGAGGAAGACTTGACAGTTGTCAAAAAGATGATCATTGAAATACCCCAATAAGTCACAGAAGGTCATCGCTGAAACAGCTGGCTGTTCTCAGAGTGCTATATCAAAGCATATTCATGGAAAGCTGGCTGGAAAGGAAAAGTGTGGTAGTAAAAGGTGCACAAGAAACGGGTAAATAGTTGCTATCTGTTATCACCCAGATGAGGATGGGTTCCCTGTTGAGTCTGGTTCCTCTCAAGGTTTCTTCCTATTATCATCCCAGGGAGTTTTACCTTGCCACCGTCGCCCTCGGCTTGCTCATCAGGGACAATCTTATCATTTTGATTCATACACATTGCATACAGACTTACTTCTTTTTATTGTGTAAAGCTGCTTTGCGACAATGTCAATTGTTAAAAGCGCTATATAAATAAAATTGACTTGAATTGAC
>JAAGKR010005884.1:31242-47278 GCA_011419295.1 Clarias macrocephalus
CTCGGCTTGCTCATCAGGGACAATCTTATCATTTTGATTCATACACATTGCATACAGACTTACTTCTTTTTATTGTGTAAAGCTGCTTTGCGACAATGTCAATTGTTAAAAGCGCTATATAAATAAAATTGACTTGAATTGACTTGACTTGAATACTGCCTTACGAAGATTGTTGAGCAAAGCCAATTTAAGAACTTGGAAGAGCTTTACAAGAAGTGGAGTGAGGCTGGAGTCAGTCCAGTCAGGACTAATCTGTTGATATTATCAAGAGGAAGATTATTATGCAAAAATTCAGATGAGCTGAAGGCTGCTATCAAAGCAATGTCATCTTCAGCAATGCCTAAGCAGTGGCACAGGATGATCGCCTCATTGCCATGCCTCATGATGTAGTAATTTGTGCTAAAGGTTCCCTGACCAAGCATCGAGTGCATGATGAATACAATTTCTGTATTGTAAATCTTTTTCTAATTGATCCTGAAATGCTGGATTTTTTTTTTTACTTTCATGAGCTGTAAGCTGTAATTATTGAAATTAAAACATAAAGACTTCACCGTTGCACTTTTTAAATTAAATTACAAATAATAATAGTAATAATAATAATCATAATAATAATAAAAATTCACAATATTCTTATTTGCTGAGATGAACTACTATATACAATTGTGCACACATAGACACACATACAACCACATACGCACACTAGATCTGATCTGTCTATTTGATTTTATTTTTTAGTAGAAGAGTTTTGCATGGAATGTAGAAATGGAGATTTTTGTATAGTCCTAAATAAATGGTTAGAGATATTGTTTAGATTCCTAGGGTCTGCAGCTGTCAGTTCCTGTGCAAAACGAAATGACAAAAATGACTTCTACTGTTTCCTCACTGTTTCCTTTCACAATTTAGCTAACTTTCCTGCCACCTATATTTATTATATTTGCCATTTTTACACAGTATAATAGAATGCTCATGTAAATTTATATATTTGTTTTAGATTTTTTATTGTCACTTTTACAAATATTACATATTTTCTGGTTTATCAATGATTAGTTATATACTTTAGTTAATGCCCAGAGCTTCTTGAAGGACTTTAGAAACAGCTGGGATCAGACTGTCTGCATAGTCCCTGAGATGTGTGTCCTGTATTCGAGAGCTTTTTTCAAAATTTCATTTGAAATGTTTCTTATGTGATACATACGGGCAATCTTAGAGTCCACCCAGACAATACCCTTTGTGTACTCCAAAAGGCCATGGACTGTAGCCTGAAACACGAAGCGAGGATTAACAATGGTTTTAAAGTTTTCATACTTATTCACATTGTTGGGCAGTCTAAAAACATGTTCCAAAATGTTTACTCCGGGAACCTTCTTCCAGGAGTCTGGTGAATATTTAGGGTTTGAATCCTTGATGGAAAGTGGAAAATAATTATTCTCAAATTCAAAGGCACCTATATGATTGTATTTCTTATTCAATTCAGGCAGGAGCTCTGTCCAGTTTTTTACATTCATAGGCAGAATAAGTTCATCCAAGTCTTGCAGAGATACATAGCGACTCTGGTACATGTACCGATACACACAGTCAATGAGTGCTGGAATTTGCCCTAAGTAGTGCAGCTCTCCTGGTGAAACTGACTTTATAAAGCCTCTAGAAACAGTGACGTATGATGAT
Organism: Clarias macrocephalus; assembly: GCA_011419295.1. Lineage (NCBI taxonomy): Eukaryota > Metazoa > Chordata > Actinopteri > Siluriformes > Clariidae > Clarias > Clarias macrocephalus. The sequence continues at coordinate 32,908 of JAAGKR010005884.1, forward strand.
ATTTCCCAAGTGATAAGTTCCACAAAGTTCTGCTTGACATAGTAATTCAGGACTTTTTGTACATTAGAATCGCAGCTAGTTTTGTAAATAGCTACCTTCTGGACACCGAGTATTTTGAACATCTCCATGGCCTGCACAAGCTCTAGGACATTGCTATAATCAAACATGACAGAAATGCAGACTGCAAACTCATAAGGAAATTTTTTGCGCATCTTTTGATTCTTAACAGGTTGGAAGGTGTAAATGTCCTGTGAAGATCCATCTTCTTTAACTGGTCGGAAAGTGATAGCCACGTGTGTCGGTTTTGTACATGTTACAGGTATTTGGCAGGTAATATCAGCCGTGCCGTATTCAAATCCAAAGTGGTCTGAATTCATTTTATATGTAGCCTGTACAGATTTCTTTGTTCCGTTGCAGCACAGCAAGCAGTGATATTGTACATTCTCACTACGAAGTACTATAGCAATTGTATGTATCATTTTCACTTCATGGCGGTGCTCTATATAGGAGCCAACCATATATGATTTATGATTGTTCACTTTAATGATTGGATCATTTTTTACGGGCAAACCACAAGCCAGGAGAGAAGCTGGCCTCTTCATCCATTCAGGGTAAAAAGGAGGTGTCTTGTAAATATTCAGAGTTTTTTGTTGACTGAGAAGGTAGATTATGTAAATGAGCACAAAAATAATCAGAGGGATAAAAAGCTTTCTAAAAAAAGTCCACTGCTTTGAGAAGGCATCTTCTGACCTGTGAAGCATAAAAACAACAATTAAAATAAAATCAAATAGGCTTTTAATGCCAAGTGTAGGTAGCACTTTAAATTTCATTTCAATTTATGTGGCTTCAGTCTGATTCCTGAATCCTGCCTTTCAAATTGCATTCTAGCAGAAAGTAATTTGTAGTTTCAAATCCATGGGAAATTTACATGTTTGACTGTTTGATCATGCAAATTGAGTTTATTGTCTTTCAAATTGAATTTATTGTCTTGGCTGTGCTTCTTCAAGTCAAGTCAAGTCAAGTAGTCAAGTACGCTTTTATTGTCATTTCAACTATATACACTTTAGCACACAGTGAAACGAAACAACGTTTCTCCAGGACCAAGGTGCTACATACATGCAACGACATAAATTAACAACACAACATAAATTAACAACACACGGGACCAGCTAGCTAACTAAGAGATCTAATTAGCTGACTAGCTCAGATATGACAGATTTACATTTTTAAGTTAACCTAAAACTATAAATTTTTGTACAAAAAGAGACAACAATAGACAAAAGACAACAAACTGCACGTGCAAATGTACAAACAAAGAGCTACATGACAACACAACAACATAACACGTTACAGTACTGAAATACCTTTTTAGTGATGAGGTATGAGTTGAGGTAGTGGGAAGAGCAGCAGTAAACAATTGACATTGTGTCAAACATATTGTGTGCGAATATTGCAAAGAGCAGTTCAGGTAGGTAGGTATGAACAAATTAAGATGGTGGTAGATCAGTGTGATTGTGTATGTGTGTGTGTTTTATCAGTTCAGTCCGGATGTTATTTAGTTTGTCTGATTGATGATGAGATGATATGAGATGCTTATATATATATATATATATATATATATATATATATATATATATATTTGAGTTGAGATGCTTGTCTGTTGATCTCTTGCCTGTTATTCTGTAATACACTGTTACTCGACATTATATGGTGGATATGATCATGCCTTGTAGTGAATATGAATGCCATCAAATAATACTAGCAAATTTTGGCTGTGTGCAGTTTTTATCATTCTACAAGTCACTTCATCAGGTACCCATTTGTTAACAGTCATTCAGGAATGTGTTGTTTGTGTTTGAAAAAGAGATAATCACTCTATATCTTACAGTGCTTCCAAGCCCCACCTCACTCATTCAGGTCAAAACAGCAAATTGCACACCTCCAAGCTCAATGGAGCTCTGATTTCTGCTCTGGGTGCAAGCATGCTCCCACTCAGAGAGACAGATGATACTGTGGAGCGAGGCCCGGGGCACGCAGGGGCAAGAATAAATATCTTGCCCCCTCAAATCAAAATTTTTATATGTTGAGAAAGCACATGTTAATATACTCACAAAATGAATATATTACAAGTTGATAAAATGATCTGCGGTAGCGGAAAAATCAGCCGAAAAAGGGACACTACATAATACGGTATTAGATTTCCCTCATGTCTCTGTCCCTCCGCTGTGTGTGTTCATTCACAGGCTGCAGCGAACGCACACACACGCACACACTCCTTACCTGAGCTCTCGGTAAACATCCAATCTCCGTCCATATGCAAATGAGTCAAGACGTAGCCTAACAAATAAAACAAAAAAAAAAAAGAAACATAATATGATCTGTTCTATAGCCCATCTGCTTTAACTGAGTTTTTTTATTATTCATAAGACAACCTTTCAGTTTTGTAAATATTCTAGTAATAGTGTGTTAAGTCTTACTTTAGGTTAAACATTTTTGAGAATTAGACTATCCAGCTAAAATAAATGTTATGTCCTTGATTGATTGAAAATCTGGATTAAGGATATTTTATTTTGTTTTATTCATTTAATTAAAAATTTTCTGTTTCCCCCTGAGGGATTGCCACCTAATTGTGGTCAGGGGGTTTGTGTGCCTCAGCGACCTTAAGAGCTATACCAGCAGGAGCTTAGTTTTCAAGTGGGACACCCAAGTTGGACAGGACTGAAGGTAGAGACAAAGTGCAATCCACTTCTCCAGGCTTTGGACGCAGCTAACAACACAATTCAGCAAGGACAATACTGTTACTATAAGCACAGGGAAAAAACATTGCTCGAACATGATGTGCACACATGATGCCCCCTTCACATTTCTGACTGCCCCCCCCCCTGCCCCCCCCAAAATGTGCCTGTCTAGAACCAGCCCTGCTGTGGAGGAAAAGTTCCCTGTAGTCAACTTCCACAGTGGCTGATAGGATTTGTAAGGTTTGTGTTGTCCATCAGACCTGTTTCACACCAGTCATTTAGAGTCATTAGTCATAGGCATGAGGTGCAGAAGGAGAGCATGACCAGCCACGCACCGCCTCGTGAAGACTGGGGTGGGGATCGCCGCTCTTCTCAATCTGCCTCAAAAAGACCAGACCTGAGGAGCTTCCTCTATTCAAAGAGGAAGTCCTGAGGCTCGTACGCCCTGAGACACGAGGGGCGACTGGATTTCCTTCACAAAATAGGCCCTCCTCCCTGGCACTCCCAGGAGGCCGGTGTTCAATCCCCGCCACCACTGTTGTTTCGGGGAGCATCGGTTTCCAACAAAATGTTGGGTGTTTGGTCATCTCTTGCCACACTTCAGGATACCGAACACCTAACACCCCCCCATCCACCCCTTTCCGAGAAGCTGGCAGCGTGGAAACTACTGCCAGGCATATCTCCTTGGGTACAAAGGACTGTAGCCACAGGCTACAGGATTCAGTTTGCACATCATCCTCCACGTTTCAATGGCATGGTCTTCACTTCCATGAAACCGGACCGAGCACATCTGCTGGCCCAGGAATTACAGACTCTGCTGGGCAAAGGGGCCATAGAACATGTTCCCCTCCCAGACAGAGAGTCGGGCTACTACAGTCTGTACTTCTTGGTTCCCAAGAGAGATGGGGGGTTGCATCTGATTGGCTGATTCTGGCTCAGTCTCAGGAGCTAGCGCTTCGACATTGAAATGTTGTCCTAGCTCATCTCCATTCTTTAGGATTGAAACTCAACGCCATGAAGAGCATTCTCTTTCCTATTCAGAGGACAACATATTTAGGTGTCACATGGGATTCGGTCACAATGCGGGCACAGCTGTCTCCTGCTCGTGTCGAATCCATTCTCAACACCCTGAAGGAAATCAAGCTAGGCAAGAAGGTGACTGTTCATCACTTTCAGAGATCTCTAGACCTCATGGCAGCTGCGTCCATGGTGATACCTTTGGGTCTTCTGCACATGAGAACATTTCAGCTGTGCCTAAGAGCCAGGGGATTTCATTCAAGGGCCAATCCCCAGAGGCTAATAAAGCTTACAGTCTGTGGGCTTCGTACTCTTTCTATGTGGTTCAGACCCCGGTTTCTGACTTTGGGTCCCACTTTAGGTGCGCCTTGTCATCCCAAGATGCAAATGACAGATGCTTCCCTCACGGGCTGGGGTGCGGTCTGGGATGGCTGTCCAGCACAAGGGACCAGGAGGTCATCTTCTCGCATGGCACACCAATTGCCTCGAAATGATGGCTCTGTTTCTGGTCCTGAAACACTTCCTCCAGCAGTTGAGAGGCTACCATGTCCTAGTGCGGGTGGACAACACTGCGGTAGTCTCGTACATAAATTGCTAGGGTGGACTGCGCTCACGCCACTTGAACAAGCTAGCGCACCAGGTTCTGCTTTGGGCACAGGACAAGTTCCTGTCCCTGAGGGCGATTTACATTCTGGGGCACATGTATGTAGGAGCGGACTTGCTATCCAGACAAGCTGTGACACATGGGGAATGGAAACTCCACCCCAAAGTAGTCAGTCAAATCTGGGAAAGATTTTATGTAGCAGAGGTGGACCTCTTCACCTCGCAAGAGGCAGCACAATGTCCCCTTTACTACTCTCTGACTCCTCCAGCTCCCCTGGTTCTGGACACGATGGCCAACACATGGCCCAGATTATGCCTTTATGCCTCCAACGATAGTTCTGCTCCCAGGAGTCCATTGGCCGACCAGAGTGTGGTTCTCGTATCTAATATCTCCAGTGAGGAGGGATCTTCTGTCTCAGGTGCTGGGGACAATATTTCATCCCCGGCCCAAGCTCTGGAACCTTCACGTCTGGCCCCTGAAGGGGACCAACTAAGAGATGCTGGTCTTCCAGCCAGCGTAATTGAAACCATTTTAAGTGCCAAGGCTCCCTCCACTAGAAGAACTTATGGCATCAAATGGAGTGTATTTGAAAGTTGGTGCATGGCAAGACATGTAGACCCAGTTCACTGCCAGATTGTTTCAGTGTTGGAGTTTCTGCAAGAAAAGTTGTCCTCTGGCTTATGCCCTAGTACTCTCAGAATGTACGTAGCCGCTATTTTGGCTTGTCATGCTCTGACCGATGGGGTTTCCGTGGGGAAGCACCATTTAGTTGCCCGTTTTATTTGTGGAGCTAAATGGTTGAAGCCGCCCACAAGAGCGACGGTCCCTTTGTGGGACTTAGCTTTGTACTCAAAGGCCTGGCTGACACCCCTTTTGAACCACTAGAGTCAGCGCCTGTCAGGCTTCTGTCTCTTAAGATGGTTTTTCTTATGGCTATTACTTCTTTGAAGAGGATTGGGGATCTGCAGGCTCTGTCAATCTCCCCATCCTGCCTAGACTTTGCCCCTGGGCTAGTCAAATCTATTCTGCATCCTCACCCGAACTATCTTCCAAAGGTTCCATTCTCCACCATGCACCCAGTCGTTCTCGAAACCTTCTGTCCTCCGCCTTTCACAGCTCCGGAGCAGGAAAGATTTCACTTACTGTGTCCAGTACGTGCTCTTCAGATTTACGTCCACCGCACTAGCCAGTGGCATAAGTCAGAGGTGCTCTTTATTTGCCATTGGGTCACAACCGAGGGGGTGGCCGCCACTAGACAGACTCTGTCACACTGGGTGAGAGATGCTATTGCCCTAGCCTATGAGGCGTGTGGTCACACTTCACCTCTGGGAATCAGGGCTTATTCGACCAGGGGGATTGCTTTATCAATTGCTCTGGCAAGAGGCGTCTCCCGGCAGCAGGTATGTGATGCGGCAGGCTGGTCCTCTCCATACACGTTTGTTAAATTTTATAGTCTGAGTCTGAATGTCAATGCTACTCCGGCCTCGCGGATCCTTGAGTCAGCATCCCAGAGCTAGGCCTGAGACCTCCTTGGCTATTGTGCGCAGACGCTACACAACCTGGGGGTCCAGACACCTGCAGTGCGGCGACGTTGGTATTCTTGTTCCCATAGCGTTTTCACGCAGCATCGAGTCTAGCTTTTGAAAGGGAACGTTTTGGGTTATTTGGCTATAACAGGTTATAACAGGTTACCTGTTCCCTGATAAAGCGGGAACTAATTGCTGCATTTCAATGCCGCACTGCTGGCATGCCTGGATGTCCTACAGACAAAATTGACCTGAGGATGTTTCCGGTTCACTCCTATTTATAACCTGCAGGTGCATCTTATTCGGTGTCGTCACTTGACTGTGGTTACAAGCCGAAGCATTCGGTGTTTTTGACATACACAGGCTTCACAACTGGAGAACAAAGAGATGTTCCCATAGTGTTTTCATGCAGCATATCATTCCCGCTTTATCAGGGAACAGGGTTACAGCCAAGTAACGTTTGCCTTCTATTGCACATCAAAGTGACTGCTGTTTTCACGTTCATCATGCACATCTTAAAATCTTACTTTATAACCACTTAATATTACACAGTATATGTGAACCTCTGTAGTCCAACTAGGAACCATGGAGGCCAACAGTAGAAATTGGTGAAAACTTTCACACATGCATACACATACTACGGGCAATTTAGGAATGCCAATTAGTCTAATCTCCACAAAACGGAAGTATTGTATCTGGAGGGAACACACCAAGCACAGGGAAAACATACTGTGCACACTCGAATACCTGCATATGCACAGCATATATTGTTAAGCCCCGGTCTAGGCCGGGCTGTAACAGAAAAGAAACAACGTGAAAACGGTGATAAGTAATCACGGGGGTGAGACCAAAAGTGCCTTTGCTTAGTGTTTATTTTACAAAATTGAATAAGCAAATCCCCAAAAGTGGCAGTGAGCTTCAGAAGCCAACAAGGTCAAAATAATAAACAAAAATCCCCTCTAACCAACACCGAAGTGGAAATACCTAACCTACACCAATGAAAAAACACAGAAATACAATTTACTTCCCTTACACCCTTACTAACCATCAACCAGATGAAAACAAGATACAAACAAAATGGTGTCGACGTCTTACTAAGCCACAAAATAAAGAATTAAATACAAATATATGCAAAAATTATTTACAATCCAAAGCACCACAAACAAAGAAGGGCAAACACCAACAGTGTATATATTACTGTATATGTTGTGTGTGTGTGTGTGTGTGTGTGTGTGTGTGTGTGTGTGTGTGTGTGTGTTTATTCCTTTTTAAATAGATTTTTAACAGATATACAGAAAGGTAACCAGCAGCTCTAGATTAACATCATCAATCACATACTCTAAATTTTTAATCCATGAGGTCACAAGGTGTGATATTACATTATGTAATATATATAGAGTATGACTTAAAGTGCTTTCTGTAAAATACCTGGATTCCAGCAGATCCTTTGAGTGTTGTGGGTTGTGTGGTGGGGCCTCTGTGGATTTAACTTCTTTGTCAGGTGCATCCCATGGGTGCTTACTCGGATTGGGATCTCGGGAATTTGTCAATTTGTGCTGCATTGGCTTTATGTCAGATTGGACCAGAAAGGCTGGGCTTTGATCCGTGCGGGCATGGGTGAGCCTTGGGTGGTGGCCTTGATCCCTGTACATAATTGACAATCAATGTTTATGTTATGTGGTGTTAATAATATGGCTGATCATTGTATAACATACCAATGCTTGTTCTTACATTATTAATTTGGAAGAACACCCGAAGGACAAAATATCGTCTAAATAAAAGAGAAATAAATATTGAGCCAGAGTGTGCAACACTTTTTTCTATACTCTAGTCTATTTCCAATTATCTGTATACTCTGCTGTAATGAGACAGCTGGACTCAAATACATTTGGATTATATAGTTTTAGCAGAACCAAACTAATAAACTTTGTGTGATTCTTATTGGCAAGTTAAATGTAAATAAAGTGAGCATGAATGAGATTTATGTATTTTGGACCAATAAACCTAATTTGTTTTACATTCATAATGAAGAGAATTATGTATTATTATTTAATAACCCCAAACTTAATGCATTTAGATAATTGTTAATAATTTATATATATAAATTGTTAACATTACGATATATTTTTTATTCCTCCCAAATCCCAATATACAATACACAATACAAAAACAACAGACCACCTTGTTTTATATTTTATCTATTTCATACATTTTGTGCTTCAAGGAACATTTTAAGAATGACAACCAAAAACCGGATGAAAAAATGATATCAAAACATACTAGCCAGTGCTAGAGATAAGTTTCCTCAAGAACTGTGTGAAACTTACAGTAGACAGATAAAACAACAGGTAAACCTGCTAACATTACAATAACATTCAGAGCCATACAGCTCAGTGGTATCTTTGCCCTTACACTTTTCTATGCATGTTTAATTGTGAGATCGTAGTATAGAATGAACATTCCACAGCACATATTAAATAACTAAAACCACCAATTACTAAATTCAACTTTCAAGCACTGAACTTTAAAAGTTAACTTAAACAGAACAAAGCATAGACATTTAAAACAAGTCAACCCATTTGCATTGAAAAAAGGAAAAAAATTAATTCTGTTAATTAATCACAGAATTAATTTTATGTGCTTGGACTTGGTACTCTCTTGTTCCAACAGGATTTTCTGAAACACTTTAAATGTGCACCAGTTCCATAGGGTAGTGCAGGTTAAATGCATGAATGAGTCAGAAAACATCACATCTATGTGTAAAGGTTTTGCAGAAATCCAAACATCCAACATCTGAAGGTTAATCTCCAGGTCCAGCACCCACTGCCTGAGTGACATAGATGCCCATGGTCATCCGCGCAATTCCAGACTCAGCCTTTGAATTTTCACAGTCCTGGAGGATAAATAAGATGTTAAGGGTCTCTTAAACACAGCTACTAGACATTTAGGTCGGAAAATAGGGACGTAAATATAAATACAGAAAAAAAAAACATTCATATAAGTTTTAATTAGTAATACAGCTAATATTGGCCAATGAGAAAAATGCTAAGTGGCTAAAGTTAGCTTATATTTATTAGGGGGATCTGCAAGCTAGCTAGCTAGTGGACTAAACGAAAAATGTATAGTCATTGCATTGATATTAGAGTAATACGATATCAACAACGTTAAAATATATATTTACATATGCAGAAACCAACAAATTATGAAGGATGACTACAGATTTAACTTACCTTAAAACGAGGTCACAATCCAGCTTCCTCCAGTGCAAAATGTTATTCAAAGTGTTGCTTTCACCTGCTGCTGCTATCTGGGGTGTAAAACAGCTTCATTTCCGTATTAATCTGCATCTACAAGCCACTCACCATTTGTGAGCACCCATGTGGGTAATTCTGTCTGACTAGCACACCGCGCAGATATTCAATCATACCCTCAATTTTCTGTCTATAAAGCCTTAATTCCACTAGGCCGAATTTGCTCCCGAATCTAGATAGATGCAAATTTGTTACGACCAACAGACGTAACAAATTTAAAGTAACAACAGTTAAACGTAACAAAGTTAGAGGAAGGTAATGGCTGCCTACAGCCTCTTTTGGGCTCTGTATGAATTCTTAGGTGGTCAACAACATCGTTATTGTTAGGAGAAAAATTGGAACATGTTAAAAAATTTTGGCTGCCCAAATTTTGGCTTATTAGCCTAAACACCTATAAAAGTGGTTTTTATGAATATTAAAAATGCTACATGATTAAACTCAATGCAAATAAGTTAATTTCTCTTTAAATTCTGACATTTATTCCTCTCTTTGAATAATACTATATCATTGTCCCCACTGTTTTACAGCAGGTGCATCTGCGTGCAGCTTTTGCATGTGATTGATGTCTTTACACAGCTGTAAATGTTTGTTAATTACAACGGGATTGCACATATTTTTTTCACTTGGATAGAACAAAGGAGCCATCACTTTTTATCTCTTTGTAATTCTTATTATTTTTGTAAATGAAATGATATTGTAGCAACCCAGAAAAAAATATGTACATAAAGTTCAGACTGTTTTCTTCCAAAATGTTTATTGCCAAATGAATGTTTGTGATTAAATTAATGTTATAAAAACATGTCAGATATGGTCTCCACAAGCATTGGAGACCAGCCCCGCACTTAGCGCCCCATTTATATGAAAGATTTATTTAAACCCCTCCATTCAGATGTAAGTAAATGCTCATTGTTGTTTTTTAGGGGGGTATGGGTAGCATGCCCATGTACAATAGAATACATATATAATACAATAGGGCTTGAATGAAGGATGTAAGAATCTTCTCTTGTAAGAAAATGACTCGTCACATAAATCCACACGGAGCGCTTCAGGATTTTTTATTATTCAAATAATAATCATCCTGCTTTTTTTGCTCTTCGTGTCCAGCATTGAATAATAATTTCACCACTAATGGCTGGAATTTCGTTGTGAAATAAAGCTGTTGACATTGCCGTGCACTTTCCATTTGTAAAAGGCAGAATTTGTTTAGCAAGTATATATTCATGATATGTTATTTTATGTTTTCTATTATTGATGTTACATTAATATATATATGAATATATATGAGAATGAATATTAGTGAATATTAATATTATTATAGAAAATTGAGATGTGAAGTTATAGCCATTAAAAATGAAGCAGTGCCAAAGGGAATGGTGCAAGACTGAGGTAGTGTCAAATGCAAATAAGGGTGCATTATTGCCACACCATTGCTCTGTGAGCCAACATGTAAGTATATATTTTTTTCTACACTAACCAAATTCGGGTTTCTAAACCCACACCAAAGTTCCTCTCACTGGTTTTACTAATGGCAGAAGAGTATACATCCTTCCTGACAAACCTGAGAAATACACATGACCGACAGAAATAGCTACCCAGTTACAACACAAGGATTAGTTTTTGCCCCACACACAGATTTATTTTTTCTTTCCAGAATGATGTCACTGTAATACTGTACATTAAAAATGTCCTTTTCAACAATATTAATACTAATACCTCAGCATATTAAACCTTAAACTTGGAACACGGAAAAGGATTTAACTGCATTTTTTATTTCAAAATAACTGTCCGTAACTGTGAGTTATTGTAAAGTAATCATTTAGAATTAATATAACACTTAATAACATTTATATTAATATAAACTAAATTGTCTTGAACATATGGGAGTTTATGTTTAATAAAGTCATTCATCTTTTGGAGACTGGAAAAAGTTAATTTCAATATGTTTCTGTTATTCTTCTTCTTCATTGTCAAAATTTCTAAATTCACTTACCATGCATCTCTCTGCAGGATTATTTTGTCCTCTCTTGCCCAGTTATCCAGCATTTATCATGGATTGCTTAAACATTATCAAGTTCGCTTTTGTCCCAAGTTAGCCCTTTTGTCTTTCAATTTAGATTTGGTGCTACACTGATTGGATTCGCTATTTCATCCAATTCATCAACGCATGAAAAGAATTTAAAAATACTGCTTTGAAATATTAGATATTTAAAATATTTTAAAATTCTGGCAACCAAAGCTGCCGTTTTTTTACCGTAAAATTTACAATTTATTTTTTACAGTGTACAGCAAGTGTTGCTGTATAGGCCAGAAAGATCGTGAAAACCTCAGCCACCGCAACAATGGACTGGTCCCTCTGTTGCGGTCAGGAAAGTGCTTTTGCTCCCTAAAGGCCAACACAGAGAGACTGAGGAGAAGGTTCTTCCCGCAGGCTATACAAACTCTCATTAAAAGCACTACATATGACTACACACTCTGTTCCCTTTCAAAAGCTACACTCAATGCTGCGTGAAAACGCTATGGGAACATCTCTTTGTTGCCCTGTTGTGAAGCCTGTGCATGTCAAACCCGGCGAATAATTTCGGCTTATAACCTGTGCCAGGCATGACGTCACCGAATAAGGTGCACCTGCAGGTTATAAATAGGAGTGAACCGGAAACATCCTCAGATCTTTTTGTCTCCAGGACCGACTTTGTGTTTGCGTGTGGGTGCACAACAGAATCACGGTAGGAAAGAAAAACTTTACTTACCGATAATGGAAAGTTATTAAGGCACTTCGCGCGCGCATTCCTGGGGCTTGCGTGCGTATGAGACGGGATTTCCCCCTTTCTCTCGCGCTCTCCCCGGATCAGGAAGTGTTTAGCGTCTGCTTCTCAAGCGCGCTCCGGCGCTACTTATGAGCAGACGGAAGAGATTAAACCCTTGCTTCCATGGACATAGCGCGCCGATCTGGCAGACTCGCATGAGACGGGGCGTCCCCCTTTTTCTCGCGCTCTCGCCGGATCAGGAAGTGTTTAGCGTCCGCTTCTCAAGCGCGCTCCGGCGCTTCTTATGAGCGGGGGAAAGAGACTTCCTCACTTGCTTCTATGGAGATAGCGTGCCGATCGGGCAGACGCGCATAAGATGGGGTTTTCCCCTTTCTCTCGCGCTATCCCCGGATCAGGAAGTTTTAGCGTCCGCTTCTCAAGCGCGCTCCGGCGCTTTTTGTGAAGGGACCGAATAGATTTCCTTTCTCGCCGCAAAAATAAATAAATAAATAAAATAAAAATAAAAATCCCCAAGCGCTCAAAGTTAGACGACAGGTTTCTGTCAGGTGGCCAGGGGAGTGGCCTCAACGAGGGTTCCCCCTCCCCCCTTTATTTTTTTTGGCGACCTCTATGACGAGTTAACACTTTCATGGAATAAGCCTTATTCATCCCGTTTTATGATGATACCCCAGATTTAAGAGATGTTTGCGAGCTATCTCTCTCCTGGGAGCTCATCCTCCCTGAAAAAGCCTACATTGCCCACCAAGCCGTGTAGACTAACATCTTTGTTGGTGGGGAAAGCTTTTCAGGCAGCAGGTCAGGCTGGTGCTGCTCTGCACACCATGGCAGTTTTTCAGGCATACCAAGCTCACCTGCTAAGAGTTCTGAGCACTGGCGGGTCTATTGATGGCGCCTAGCCACAGATTTATTTCTCTGTGCCACCAAGCAGACGGCCCGTGCTATCGGCCGTTCTATGGCTGCCGCGGTCGCTCCCCCCCCTCCCTCGCCTTTCGGCTGTAAACACCGCCGCCACTAGGTTTGGGAGGCGAAGCTCTACGAGCAGACCTCTGTGAGGTTTCTCCCTGCCGTGCTCAGGAGTCGGGACCGTCGGTCACCCAGTCCCGACCAGGTCTGGTCCCAACGAGGGCGTGAGGTGCAGAAGGAGTGTGTGCCGAGCCAGCTACCCCCTTGTAGAGACAGGGGAAGGACTCGTCGCGCTTCGCAATCCGCCTCAAAGAGAAAAAAAAAAGCACCGGACCTGAGGAGCATTATCTCCGCCAAAAAGGAAGTCCTGAGGTTGATGTGCCCAGGACCACGGGGGTGTCTCCCCCTGGGGAGGGACGTGTAAAAAAAATAAATCCAATAAGGGATAAAGACTCCTCCCTGACACCCTATGGGGGTCGTTGTCTAATCTCCGCCACCTCTGGTGTTTCAGGAAGCAGCGGTCTCCAGCAAAATGTTAGGTGCTCGGTTCCTTCCTGCCTTGTTTCAGGATGCCAGACACCTAACACCCCCCCTCCGTTGCACATCGTTCTCCGCGTTTTCAATGGTGTGGTCTTCACTTCCATGAAACCGGAGCGAGCACATCTGCTGACTTGGCAGTTACAGAATGAGTTTGCTGGCAAAGGGGCCATAGAGTATGTTCCCCTGCCAGATGAGAGATGGGGGGTTGCGTCCAATTTTACATCTTCTTGGGCTGAACATCAAAATGTTGACAGCTAAAATGATTGTTCTCAAATTCAACCAGAGGTTTGGTTTGTGACGGTCGACCTGAATGACACATATTTTCATATAGAAATATTGCCACAACACAGGAGGTTCCTGAGGTTTGCTTTCGGGGGCGAAGCTTACCAGTATCGGGTCCTTCTATCTGGCCTAGCCCTGTCACCCCGCACATATAAAATGCACGGATGCAGCTCTGGCTCTATGATTCCAGGGCATCCGTATTCTGGCTGATCCTAGCTCAGTCTTAATAGCTAGCGCTTCGACATCGGGATGTCATCCTAGCTCATATCCATTCTTTAGAATTGAGACTCAACGCCACGAAAGGCGTTCTCTTTCCTGTTCAGAGGACAACATATTTGGGTGTCGTATGGAATTCGATCACAAGGTGGGCACAGCTGTTTCCCACTTGTGTCGAACCCATCCTCCAACACCCTGAAGGAAATCAAGCTAGGCCAGAAAGTGACTCCATCACTTTTAAAGATCTTTAGGTCTCATGGCAGCTGCGTCCACGGTGATACCTTTGGGCCTTCTGCACATGAGGGCGTTGTCAGTTGTGGCTAAGAGCCAGGGGGTTTCACTCAAGGGCCAATCCCCAGAGGCTAATAAGGGTTACGCGCTGGGGCTTCGTACCCTTTCTATGTGGTTCAGACCCCGGTTTTTGACTTTGGGTCCCACTTTAGGTCCGTCTTGTTGTCGCAAGATGCTA
>JAAGKR010005885.1:0-25139 GCA_011419295.1 Clarias macrocephalus
TTATCTCACCTACCATATCTCATTATCTCATAGTGAACACATTCATCCAATTCAACACACACACAGTAACGGTCTGTTTCTGCATGTGTACTGACTGTTCTGCACTGTGTAAATATCTTGTAGTATCTACAAATTTCTTTCTATCTATCAAACAATCCATCAATTCATTCATCTGTTTATAAACCATTTTTTATCCCTTTAACTACCGTATCATCCATCCATCCATCCATCCATCCATCCATCCATTCATCCATCCATCCATCCATCCATCCATCCATCCATCCAACCCCCATCTACCTACAGTATAGATTCATCAATTCCTCCAACCATTATCATCACAACCCATCATCCATCCAACAATTCATCCATACATACAACAACTCATCCCTTTATCCAACTCTATACAGTATTAGTGCATCACTCATTGTCTATACCGCTCAATCCTATATACAGGGTCACAGGGGCCTGGAGCCTATCCCAGGAGACCTAGGGCACGAGGCAGGGTACACCCTGGACAGGGTGCCAATCCATCGCAGGCCTCACACACATACACACACTCATTTACACACTACTGGCAATTTGGGAAATCAATTAGCATAATCTGTATATCTTTGGACTGTGGGAGGAAAACAAGCACGGGGAGAACATGCAAACGCCATGCACACACAGGCCGGGAATCGAACCCGGACCCTGGAGGTGCAAGGCGACAGTGCTAACCACTAAGCCACTTTGTTGCCACGACATAGCCATTCATTCTTTATTAATAAATCCACAATCATTCCATCCATCCATTAAATGGTTTATCCCTTTATCCATCCAGCACTCCATCTACTAATTCATTGTTTCACCAACCTCTCATTCTCTCACAGTCCATACAACAATTCACCTAAACTTTCATCCATCCATCCATCCATCCATCCATCCATCCATTACCTATGAACTCATTTATCTCTTTATCAGTGCTTTAATATGCAATCCATCCATCCATCCATCCATCCATCCATCCATCCATCCATCCATCCATCTACTTATCTCTTTTGGCCTACAGGATAAAGTTGTATTGCGCTTCATATCACTGCAGAATACATCAAATAGGTGCTTGTAGTAAAATGCTGCAGCAGTACTATTAAAAGCAGCAGCTGTGTCAGACTAAAAGATTTAATAGGAGCACCTTTCATCCGTAAATTATACAGCAGTCAGGTAAAAAACAAAAAAGTGTAGTCTCTCCAGGTCTACATATAGAGTTATAAATATTGTTCTTTGATCTGATGCATGCAGATAAAAATGAAGTCATAAATATAGAAACAGCTTCACACATGTGCATGGGTGAATTCAGAGACATGTCTAAGTAATTAATTCTTTAAAAAATATGTTGAAAGTCCTTTGAGGTAAAACTAATTTACAACTGGCCACCTTCTTCAACTTTTTAGGACATTTTTCTTTTCTTCTTCACTGCCTGACTCCTGCGCTGGCTTCATGTGGCGTATTTCCCTTTATCATCGTTATCTGTGTTGGGTGCTCGTGATTAGTCTCATGTTTCTAGAGTTTAGTTTCATAGCTGTGCAAATGTGTTTAAAAAAAAGCTGTGGTTCGTCAAATCATCTTTCTTGATTTCTTCTTTCTAGTTGAGTAGTTTCTGATTTATGCTACAAATACTATACACTGATCAGCAAAAAACATTAACATTACAGCCACTAACTTTCAAAACTTTTTTTTTTGTTTGTTTTAGATTCTATTCTGTCAACTGGGTGGCTCTGGCCCCGCGGGGCGTGGCTTGACAGGGCCTCGGGGGGGGGGGGGGGGGGTGCTGGTGGGGTCTAGCACCAGCAGGCTGTGATGCATTGGGTGTCCTGATACCTTTTACTTTTACAGTAGTTTTTGCTACAGTAGGATTTCTGTGGGATGAGGCCGGTCAGGCTGGTCTTTGGTCCCAGTGGGCGTAGATGGGATTTTGGGTGCCCGTGATCCTGTCACCAGTGAACCAATGTTATTCACTTCAACTGGCGGCGGTGTTAGCACTGTGGCTGATTAGTGTAGCTATAATAGCTATAATCCCCATCATATAAAATGGTTTTTGTCTTGCATTTTCTGAAATAATAACTATTAATAATATTATTGTAATATTATAATGCATGCATTCATCCAGCCATACGACAACCCATTATTCATCCCTGCATCATCAATTAATTAGTACACAGTCCATGCATATACAGTATTGTATATTCCGCCAATATTCCGCCAACTCACTTATTCAACCGTCCATCAATCCACAATCAATTCATCTACTCATACACCCACTCATCCATCCATCCCTCGATCAACCCATACAACCACCCATGTGTCTACTCATCAATCCACTCATTCCTTCAAACATCAATCTACAATCCATTAATCTATGCACACAACTCATCCTTTGAGCCATCTATTTTCCATCCATCCATCAATCCAAATATTCTTCAGTCAAACAGTACAAGATCCATCGATCTATCCCATCCATTTTTCCAGGTCAATTATTCATCCACCAACTATTCACCTATTCATGTATTCACTTTATCAATCAACCACCCATCTGTTTACCTGTCAATCCACTAATTTCTCCATAAATCCACAATCCTTTCATCTACTCCTATAACAACTTATCACTTGATGGATCCATCCATCCATCCACAGATCACCCAATCACCCTCCCACCCATGCATTCATCCATCCATCTCCATATTCATGCCTTCATCAAAATCTCCCTACTCGTCCCTTCATCCAGCCATCATGGATGAAAAATATCACAACAAGGAATTAAATGTTTGTACAGTAGCTTGTACAGTATAAAGCACCTTGCTATGACAGATACGTACTGAAGTACTTTCTCCTAAATCTTCTCCTCACCTGCATTATTTTAACCAAGGTACTGGACATTAAACGTTAGGGTTTGAAGATATAATAGATCAAATGCTCATTTTTTTAGATTAATTGACCTCACCCGACAAATATACTAGAAACGTTACCATGACTGCACTACACTATAAAGAAACATTCCTCAAATGTGGACAGGCTGTGCATGTGTCCCATATTGGACGTCTAAAAACCAACATGGAGGTATATGATGCATGAACCAGCTATAACACTGCTAATTACTATTATATTTAATATATGACTGGAAAGGAAATAAATAAATACTCACCAGGATTCCCTTTTTTTCCACGTCTACCTGGTGGTCCTGCGGAAAAAACAAAAACGAAATAAAGACAGTGATTAGTGATGTTTAAACCGAATCGAGACAGAGAATAACAAACTAAAGAAAATAAATGTTATGCTTGGTCATGGGTATGTATGCTCGGTATGAACTGCATTTCTTGTAACATGGGTGATTATGTAAGAAATAACACACAAATAATTACAGTCATGCTGGTGTGACTTGGCACAATGTGGCGCCAAGTGTCATTACCACTCCAGAGTGGACTCGTTTCTTATAACCACACAGAGTGTGTGTCAGAGTGTGTTATTTCGCTTCATATTATACCATGATTTTGTCAACGATTACTACGAAGCACATCACACATTTTACCGGCTGATAGAGGCGGTCATCCCCTCACCAGGATCACTTCTTTCATGCATGCTTTCAGCATCATGTCTCTAAAAAAAAACAACTAAAGTTAAGGAAATACCAGGACTCTGAGACTATCACGTGAAACTGCTCTGTCCACTCGTTAGTCCAGTGTCTCTTGGCATTGACTGCACCACTGCCGCTCGTCTACGCGTGAGAAAAATGGCACTTCCTCTTTTCCCAGTTGAGGCCCACGCTGGCTGATTACACAGAGGAAAATGTCCTGAGGAGTGTCCTGCCGCTAGATAACGAGTGGAAGAAGTCTGCTTCTGACAAGGAAATGTATCTGAACCCGTTCACATTGTCCCGCATCTGCAGCGCCACGGGAAGCCAAGAATGACATCACATGAGCTTGGACAAACAAACACAGCCATCTATAGTCACCCGTCCTGCTGACCACAGACCGGACGGAGCGGATGAGAGTGGTACTGAAGACTGAGAGCTGCCAGTCGCGTAAAAACCAAACAGAAATGAGTTGCAGATGCAAGAGAGAGAGAGAGAGTGAGAGAAATAAAGTGAGAGAGAGAGAGAGAGAGAGAGAGAGAAGTGAGAGAGAGAGAGAGAGAGACGCTTCACAACTTGTACTGATTGAAACCTGATTTCGGGGGAGAATTTTCACATTCGAATAAGCAACAGCTCGCACTACGGCTGAATGTAGTTCACGTTTATAGGAGTACAGTCATGTTGCACCTAACCCTAACCGTAACCTCTATAACTTTTTACACTGAGTCATGCAGATTGTTATGGCTTTGAAAGCATGAGAACATTTTGGTTGAGAGCATAAATCTGCACAATAAAGCACGCGATCTCGATGTTTGGAGCTAGCGGATTTATTTATTTATTACTAAATATAATGACTAGCCCTAATTTTACAGCCTTGTGGAACTATTTTAATTAAAAACGCACAGTATTATTCCCCCAGGCGGCACGGTGGTGTAGTGGTTAGCACTGTCGCCTTGCACCTCCAGGGTCCCGGTTCGATTCCCGTCTCTGTGTGCATGGAGTTTGCATGTTCTCCCCGTGCTTGGAGGGTTTCTTTCAAATACTCCAGTTTCCTCCTACAGTCCAAAGACATGTAGGTTAGGTTAATTGGCGTTCCCAAATTGGCCGTAATGTGTGTGTGTGTGTGTGAGACCTGCGATGAATTGGCACCCTGTCCAGGATGTACCCCGCCTTGTGCCTTAAGTCTCCTGGGATAGGCTCCAGGCCCCCTGTGACAGGATTAAGTGGTATAGATGATGAGTGAGCGAGTGAGTTAGTGAGTATTATCCCCATAACACCCTCATGAAATAGCCTTTTGAGATTTTCTTTTGTACCCAAAAGTATTTCCTTCTGAAACAGGAAGTCAGTGTGACGAATTGACTGACTTACATCAATAGCCAATTGCTTTTAAGATACGCCGCGCCGCCATCCCATCTTAACCTGACAGTAGCTAAGCTAAGTGAGCTAGCAAATTATAAACACCATTAAAAAATCGACATGAACTTTTTACCCATCCTTACTGATGAAGAAATTCTGACTGTGTATAAAGACAGAATTGTCTTCTTGCTCAGTTTGAAAACTGATACACTGTATTGCAATATTGAAAAACCATCAAAAGACAAGTTACATAACCACAACCTCACGCAAATATCTTTAACGTCTTCTAACCCGATGAATTTTCTCTTAGTCAAAACACACACTGGGGGGAAAAAAAAGGTAATGAAAAAACAGTACATGCGCAGCTACTGTCGATCGTGACCTGCCCCAGAAGCAGGAGCACATATGGTTCTAGACGGCATTTAGCTCGCCAGTTATAAAATGCACCTATGAATCATCAAAAGTTTTTGAGCATTTTCCAGAAAGTGATGATGATGAATAAGAATATCACGATTTTTCAATCTAGAAATTCTGAGGGACTGGAACAAAAAGCTCTGAAACACCAAGAGAATAAAGTATTGAATTTGTGATGTCACAGAGGTTCTATTCGGCTCATTTCCCACTTAAAGGGTCTCTCCACTTCTCATCCAGATCAGGAGTCTTCTTCATCACCAAAAAGATAAACGTGTCGCTGGTAAACATGCTCTAAACATATGAAGCAGTCAAAAAGCTTCCATCCGGTATCTTTAAGTCTATACAGTATAAGAAGACGTATATAGACTGTTATAATGCATGTGACCTCCGCCAACAAGCCTGTACAGGCACGCTCAGAGATAACTTATGCTCTTGTGCTTTAAACATATTCCTGTGCTTTACTTATGCAAATGTAAAAAAAGGCCCAATTTTTCTCCTTATGTTTTCATTTTATGCAATGAGAGCTCTCAAGCCAAATGCACCAAAGGCTGTTAGTAAGTAATGAAGTGAGGCTTATTTCCATCAAGATAAACAACTGCGTTCAATAACCATGCCTTTTAGACGGTATTCAGAAGCCCTCGTATCGTATCGCATCGTTTCTAAAATGAAATTATCCTAAGATGCACAAAATGTTTTCAGGAAAATCGATCGTGACCATCCTGGGAAGGTCTTCATGAGAGCCGGCTTCATCATGGTGCTTGATGGGTTTTTGCAAATACACTCGTCACAATACTGTTGTTCCAGAACAGCTGACCTTCATGTCTTAAAATAACAACCGACTGCTGCTGCTGCTGTTGCTGTTGTTACTTAATTACCTAATTCCAGATGTGTTCTTTCATAGTTCTGAAATCTACAGTAATGTTCTAGAACTGGAACAAGAGAAATCACAAAACAAAAAGGACTGAACTAGAGGGTGTGTCCAAACTTTTGACCGGTACTGTGGAAGTGATTTGTAGTGAATGCGTAGCCTATTTGTAGAAAATTAAGGTATGTGATTTCATAAACTCGAGTGAGCAAGACCATCAAGAATTTCAATTCGGCACAGTCTAACAAAAACCTTCGGCATGTGAGTAAGGCCCCTTACTAAATGATCGTACTTCATTTTTTTTTTTTTTTATGTTGTGTGCAGGGATTCCAAATTGATCGAGTGAAAAATGTTTGACCTAATATGAGGAAATTATGAGCTGAAATTCCTAGTGCACTAATCCCCCGGGAAATTACACAAATCCCTCAGATATTGCCTTATTTTTTTAACCTCACGCTCTGCACTCCCATTTTCCTCCTTAATAAATGAAATCTGGCATGCACGTAAAATTCATTTCCTCTTACTAACTACATCAGATGAAAAGGCACGACATTTACAGTAGGCTTTCCAAAAAAAAAAAAAAAAAAAAAATCTAATTAATACAATAACACTTCAAGCGAACACAGAACACTGAAAAAGATTGAACCCTAATTAATACCGTAACACGTCCTCTGGAACGTTCTCTCAGGTGTCCGCTGGAGGTTTGGCTCTCCGTGAGTCTGACGTCAGGGCGTAAATTAATGACTGGTTTTGGTTTCATGATGAAGTCTGCAGAGACTAATTGCACACGTGTTCCATGTTAGGATGTTTAATTGGTTACACCAGAGACGAAGCTTTATGGCACAGAGAGGTGAGAAAAGGAGGAAAAAGCAATAAATTGGTCTGGCATTCCCCACCCACCTGGGATAAAAAAAATAAATAAATAAAAAAAAAAAATCATTCCAGATTCAGATCAATGCTGCATATCGAACTGCGTTGATGAAAAATTTACAGTATGAGATCAAATGGCTAAAACAGGAAGTGTTTTATACGTTTGTTAAGTGTTTGTTTCGTCTATACCGCTTTATCCTCATGCAGACACTCGTGCACTCATTTATACACTTCGGGCAATTTGGGAACATTAATTAGTCTAATCTGCATGTCTTTACATTTACATTTAGGCGTTTGGCAGAAGCCCTTATCCAGAGAGACTTACATTTTAATCTCATTATACATCTGAGCAGTTGAGGGTTAAGAGTCTTGCTTAAGGGCCCAACAGAGGTAACTTGGTGGTTGTGGGGTTTGAACCTGGGACCTTCTGAACCGTAGTCCAGAAACCAGAATTCTGGAAAATACTTTGCTATCAGTGAAGAATAAAACTCCATAGTTGCGATGACCTGGTCATTCAGTACATTCAGGTCGTCAACTTACTTTATTTTATCGACACATAACATTGCCGAGCCCAGATCTGAGCAACTGAAAGACTATAACACCAGAGGCTTGTACAGTGGACACTATACGCATGATGTGCTTTCCTTCTTACCCTGACTCGCCCATCGCTCTGAAATAGAGTCGCTCCAAAGTCCAATCTTTATGCTCCATAGAAAACTGACACCTTTTTTTTTCTGATTAGCTTCACTAACAACTGGTTTTCTTATGGATAAGCAGGTGTTCAGTCCCAATCCTGTACAATCCCAATACAATATACAGACTTTAGATACTTTATACATTCACTTACACGCTGGAAATATTGTATCTAATTGCAAATATTGGTATCTGGTGCACTGTAGTATCAATTTTTTGTACAGTACACATGAGCTACTTCTGCGATTGACCTGGGAGTAGAATCGCGGTCTGTTCGTATCTGCGGAAATTAGTAACTTGAACGTTTGCGAGTCGGATTACTCGGTCAGAACTTAACGATAATGATAATGTGAATTTAACTCCTTTCATGTATGTCTGACTTCAAATGAGATAAGTATCCACTGAACAATAGTTAAGTATATAAAAAAAACATGATTTTAGCCTTAAAATAATAAACAGGCCTAAAACTTAGTGTTGAATCTATTGTGATCTGTGATTCGTTATTCTGTGCTGGTATTATACTGACACTGTTTACGCTTGCACTCGTGCCACACAGGATCCTGTTCCTGAACATCTCATGCTCTCAGTAGAAACAACAAATTTCCCTGAGTAAATATGCAGCATCTGTCTGCCTGGTCCTTAATGTTTATGCATGCAGTCGGATTGTGTCGGGAATCAGGCACGATACCAACAAGCAGTTCCCGACTGCACAGCTGATAATACTGTATTACTACGTCTTCCCCATCTGTTCTTATAACTAAAACGGTGGGGGAAAAAACGTTTCCCTGACTTTTAATTGGTTTATTGTAGCTTTTTAACGGTAAATCGCACTATTACAGTACGCAAGCCAAGTAGAGCGAGTCTATCGTACAACATAAACCAAGAATGACTTTATTACAACATTATGTACTAAGTTTAACTTTTATATGACACAAATTAAGATTCATTACATTCGAATAAATGACTCCTTAATGCTGTTGAGAGACAAGACACCCTCCAGCATAACTTCAAAAGAAATTCTGGCAATCGAAAAAAAAAAAAAAAAAAGGAAAAGGGAAGCTTATGAAAATTCTGACACAAGCGGTCGTCTGATGGAATTAAACATTCCAGTCGAAATCACACATGAAGTGCAAACGGCACCAACATAGCACTGCAGCACTGGTGCATGAAAGAACAAGGCTGTAGTGAGGAGAGACCGGACAGATCCACATGAGGCACGCAGAAAGGGAAGCGTGAAAAGCAGAGAATAAAAAGCTACAACAGTGATGTCATCATTTCTGCTCTGTTTATTTATCAATTTTTGGGTCTACTGCCTTGAGTTAACTATAAAAACATTGTGGTTAAAGTTACAAGATTGCAGTCGGCGTGTGTGGACGCTTACACGGTGTGAAAATGACGAACCTGAGAAGGCCAATGACATACAGTATCCTCGTACGACACCGTGTCTCATATTTACAATCAATCTCTTTAGGATTAATATACAGGCGCGATCATGGTTCATCGATGCGGGTCCCAAGTCACCAGCAGGATTTTACCTCATCCGAATGTTTCCATAAAGTCTTCCTTCTCATGACACATTGCGTAACACGCTCACGTTTCAGCTCAGTGATCAGTTCCAGGAAGAAATCAGAAAGTCTAAATCCTTAAAAAGTTTTCGAGCAGGACAACAATGCCCACAAGGCAGCACTTTTAAACTTGAGCAATCAAAACACTGTAAAATTAAAGGAGAATGTTTTTAGTTGAAAAAGTGAGAAGCACAGCACATGTGCAGCTTTTTCTCTTTCTAACATTCAATGGATTTGAACAAAAGTCATATAACACATTGTTACATTTATGGCGCACCAATAAAAGATAAGTTCGTCTTTATTTTCTATAATATAAGAAAGAAAAAACGAGCGATGTACCGATTTACTAAATAATGTTCCTGCTTGAACAACCCATAATTTCCTCCTTGAGAATTAGATGCTTCCACAGGAAAAAAAAAATGGCAAGAACATCTATATATTCTTATTCTTATACCAGATGCTGACAGATTTTTGGAATCTTTATCCAGTGTGTTATAGTGAACTGGAGATGATGGGGGAATAATGTATTATACCGCCTGCTGGGCCAGGAATCTACCCCTGAAGATCAGGAAATGGTTCCGCTTAAGAAGTAGCTGCAATTCTTCAAGGGGCCGTAAAAAGAATGAAGAGGAAGAAGAAAAAAAAAAAAGCACAATGACTGAATTTATATAGTTACACTAATAGAGGGATCAGACTGCTTTTACCTTAGTCAGCATTTTGAATCCCTGTATTAATATTTCAGGGGATCTTTGGATGCCTTATTGGGGCAATGGTGGCTCTTTGGGAGGTTTCCCGCCTGCCATGAGGACAGTAGTGATGGGTCGTTCATGGACGATTTGTTCTTTTTGAACGAGTCTTTAACGTGACTCAGAAGAACGAGTAGTCTCGGAGAGTGATTAGTTCTTTTCTACTGGGCGCGCATGCACAAATCATATACAGTAGGTTAATCAATGCATACAGTAGGTTATGGACAGGATACAGAATCGAGCGATTCTTTCTCGATGACTCTTCCAAGTCCGAGTCGTTTGTTCTTTTGTCTCGTGACTCCCATAGACGCTATGAAGTGCAATAGATTCAAAAGAACCGACGACTCGTTCTGTTTATAATCAGATGTCCTTAGCTGCATTGTAATATTTTCATTGCTGGAACTATAGACAAAATTCGTGTGTGTAGACGTTTTGTTGGTCTGTTTACTGAAAATGTAACATTTTATTTTATTTCTGATCAAAAGAACGAAATGAGCTAAATGACCCAAAAAATGATTTGTTCATTTTGATGAACGAGATTCAAAGAACCGAGTCACTAAAATGATTCGAACTTCCCCTCACTAGAGGACAGCCTGGTTTTACCAAGCCAATGCCCAAAAAAATACCCAGCAACTGGAAGCAGTGCAGATCTCTAGCCTTGATAAAATTGGAACGGCATCTGGTGTAAAAACTGTCACAAGTTGTGGGCGGATCACAGTGCCGGCAATACAGGTGGCCGTCTAGGTCACATGTGATTAAAAATGTTTCCTAAAAATGTTTTCATAATAGAACGTGAATACATAAACATAGCGTTTTCACAATTCACAACGGTGAGTAAAATAAAATACCCACCATATCAAATAGGATAAAAAGGATATATAGCTCTGTATACATCAATATATAAAGTGCTAAAAACAATAATAAATACAAAACAACAGAATAAATCAAAGCATAAAAGATCAAAGAAACATACACAGAAGCACCATATACTCATTTGCATAACACCGCCTGAGATATACTGGGAGAACTGGAGTGCCGTAATGATCATAGTATTCGTGCACTTAGATTCCACTGTAGCTCTTCAAATTGCTCGGGTTTGATAGAAAGTCAAAAATGTCTTAAAGATGTACCATTTATTAATGCTCCATTGCTTATTAGGAAGTTGCATGACAGAAAAGACGCTGTCAAAAAAATGAAGTGCCCGATATTTGAATCTTTATGGTAATATGGATTTAACTGATGTGTGTATTGTTATCTCACAATGTCGTCGGTCTCGTTGCCGATTTTAAGCGGCGCAATCTTCTAATCTATGCGAGTCACATTCTTCCTTTTTTTTATTTAAAATGTCAAGGTAACTGAACGGTTTCTGGGTTTCTTTCTGGGTCTGAAAAAAAGGCAGAGGTGAAAAGCAGAGGAAGAAAAGCTCAAGCTAAAGTTATATTCTGCTCTACATACTGTATAACATGATTTATTGCTGTAGTATCAGTACTTGTTATATTGATTTATATTTAATTTTATGTTTATATATTTTGTTTACTTTTTCAAGCACACTTGTACATACTGTATATTTGCATTACAATATTTTGCAAACTTTACTTGCAATCAGATTGAATGTTTTTACACCGTGGCGGATCAGATCAGATCAGACCGGCCTAAATTCTAATTATGATCAGACAATCATGTAGAAGGGAAACGTGTCTCGCAATGAAAATCCAGCGAGGACCAATTTTGTGGTGAACTTAAAATAGCCAGGTTCATACTGACAGGAAGCTTAAATAGTTTGCGCTCTTTGCAACCGTGATGAAAACCCAGAAAACCATCTTGGACACTCTGAACCTTGAAGTGAATGACCCACAACACCGAAAGACCACATCAGGTTTTACTCCTGTTAGCGCCAAGAACAGCAATTTAAGGCTACAGTGAGTCAGTAGTCAGAGCTGTAGACTACTGAAATAATATCACCTGGTCTGGTCCAGGTCTGGTTTTCTTGCACGGCTTTTCCTCCTGGAGATTCTTGGAAGAAAGATGGATGTGATGTTATACAGGGAATAAAGGAACATAATAAACCTCGGGGTTGCTCCCCCCCCCCCTGTTTACTGACTTGGCTCGTGAGTTCCATGGAAGCAACTTGTTATATAAGGAATCCTCCAGTGGAACATAAATCCGGTCCAGTTGTAAAAACATTCCCTGTGCTCGTCATGCCGCCTACCAGCCCAGCTGAAGACGTCTGCAGAGTTCACTTTTCCTGTAGCTCTCGGTCGCCGTGCTACCTCTCATAGTTAGGCCTTGTCCTAAGTTGCTGACTGTCGAGTAGAGACCATAGTTGGGCTTGGGGCAGGGGGGGGAAGTGTGTGTGTGTGGGGGGGGGGGGGAGTGACCGTGTTGGCAGCTGCAAATGGATCCAGATGTGGAGAGACCAGGGTGTAAACAACAGATTAACAGCCACAATATACTGTAACAAGCAGTTGTGAGAAGAAGGGAAAAAAAACAGAAGACAGAGACACTGATGAGAGGTTGCTCCGGACCGCGATGAGATGAGATGAGATGAGACGAGACTCTTAAAATAGAAACATACAATTTCTGCTGGTTTGTTTTTACCTTGGATATATATATATATATATATATATATATATATATATATATATATATATATATATATATATATTTTTTTTTTTTTATTATTTTTATTTTTTTTTTTTTTTATTTTACAAATGTATTTATATAATCTATAAGAGCTGTTTACTCTTTTCCAGGTTAAACTCACTGCACACTTTATTAGGAACTTCATCAGGAGATCAGCAGACGTACAGTATATTTATTCTTCAAATGAACCTGAACCAAATGTAGCCTCAGATTCGTGAGTGGATCCTGATGTGATCTTCTGGTCTTGTAGCCCC
The DNA here is from genome assembly GCA_011419295.1 of Clarias macrocephalus. NCBI lineage: Eukaryota > Metazoa > Chordata > Actinopteri > Siluriformes > Clariidae > Clarias > Clarias macrocephalus. Next base: position 13,011 of record JAAGKR010005885.1, read on the forward strand.
AATGTGTCTCGTGGTTTGCAGCGGTGTGCATTCTGAGATGCGTTTCTGTTCAACACATTTGCAGGTCGAGCCGGTGACGTCTCTGATCGACGAGATGTTTCCATCTTTCCATCTCCATAAAAAGCAGACGATTCTCAGCTCTTTAAGAAAAGCATCAACTGTATAATCAAAAGCATGGAAACAACACACGTCTTCAGAGCTTCAGATGTGTGTTCATCTTTGGGAACAATATCTTCCATTTCTTCATGTTGTCCTGTGCAATTGCAAATGTGTCCCTTGCATATGAGGAAATGAATGTCTACACGTCCCTCAGTGGTTTCAGATGAGGGACATTAAAAAATCATAAAAAAAAAATAAAAAAAAACCCTGCATGTCACTGCTTACATGAACATCCACGACAAGATAATTGATCTGAACCGGTGTACAATAGCAGGCGTAATGTAAAAGTTAAAGATCAGAACAAACTTTATTTTCCCTCACAAGTCCTGTCATCGTTCAGCCGGACAAATCCCGTCTCCCCAAAACTGTCCATGTGGACGCACAGAATATAGAGAATCCTTTCATACAAGCCCGTGGTGAACTACTGATACCAGAACAAATCTCTGTTGCTCATTTGCATCCACTTTATTTTCTCTCTTTCATGTAGTTGAGCAACCTCTTAATAACAAACACTCGGCCTCCTTATGAGAATATGCGTAATCCGATTCCCAGATTTATTATTGTTTTTCCCCATCTACTCTCAAACCACCCGGTCTTATAGAACACTACGAAATGTATTTCTGTCCCGAGCTGTGCATTTCGACGAGCTGCAAGCCTCACCCCTGTTGGTACGCGGGTTAACCGGGGTGGTACGATAGAAATATACATATCCGTGCAGCAAAAACAAACATTTCAGACCTTCCAGCGAGTTCAGTATGTAATCTGTGCTGTGTAAATAAACAGCACTAGCACAGAGCCCTGCTTCGCTTTACAGCCTGACTCAGAGCGAAAGAGAGAAAATATTTCATCAGTATAACGTTAGATGTGAGATCAAACATTCAAAGGGGTGAAAATATTCGCCACTTTTCCTGATAGAGATCGTAAAGTTGTCTCCGGCGTCTTAGGTTCGGGATTTCATCAGCATCAGGTTCACAGGTCTAAGCCTAGATTTTTTGTTGTTGTTGTTGTTGTTGTTGTTCTTTTGATCCGGAAATGTAATTACTTTGATAAGAGAAAAATCGAGTCAGGTTTAGCTACTTAAGCACGAAGCAGAGGAACGAAAAAAGACTTTTTCTTATTATGTATTACTGCGTCATCTTCTAATTCAATGTTTGCTTGTTTTTTGCGTTTAGTGATTTATTTTTTACATTCTAGAAAAATACCGGCGATTTCAAAACTATGAAATAACACACATGCCATTCGAAAATGAACAACAACAACAACAACAGCAGCATCAGTCAGATGTTATTTCAAGACATGAAGCTCAGCTGTTCTGGAACAGTTCCTGCAGGAACAGTATTGTGTCGAGTGCATTTGCAAAACGCATGAAGCATCATGATGACACCGGCTCTCATGAAGACCTTCCCAGGAAAGCAAGACTGCGGAAGAGAAGAAGTTCATTTTCATATTTAAATTTAATAAGGTCGGGTCAATCAGATTTTCTTCCAGCCAAGGTCCGGATTTCATGTTTGTATGCATGTATATATGCAGTCATTATAAGTTGATTGCAATTAAAAATTTCCATAACGTTTCAATTACAACATACTATTGATATAACTTTGATGGCCTTGTACAGTATATTAAGATAAGATAAGATAAGTCTTTATTAATCCCGAAGGAAATTGTTTCTCCAGTGGCTGCATATTCAAAAGATACAAATACAATCGGATAAGAAGAAAATTTGAAAATAAAATACAATGTACTATAATTTCAAAAAAGAGATATAAATAGAATAAAAATATATAAAGCTAAAAAAAACTAAACAAAAACTACGGACTGTACAGAAAGGTGCAGAATTGTCTCTTTTATGTATTGTACATGTATATTATTGCACACAATATATATATATATATATAATATATATATATATATATTCCTTTTTTTTTTTTGACTAAGCCATGCTGTGTCGTGCTGTCGTTTGTTTCTTTCTTTTCTTGGCTCTGTTGAGTGATGTGTATAGCCACGCCCACCTCGAGAAAAAAAAAGCGCTAGATTCCTGTTATAGTAATTATTCTCATTAATCAGAAAGGCATCAGGGACTGCGGTTCGACATTTAGTGATGCGTGATTTGGAGTTACCAGCCTCAGGAATCAACAATTAACAACACATCAAATGAGAACCAGATGCGGGAAAAAAAAAAAAAAAAAAAAGAATCAGGAAAGACCCATGGAATTAGACGGTGGTATATTATTATAAAGGTATATATTATTTCATAACACGGTTTATATCAAAGCTGATAACTTGAACAGGCTGCCAACATGAAACGAAACTACAGCGTCTGAAAACATTTCCTAGTTGAAATGACAATCCTACGAGATTATGTAAGACAGACTATCCAAGAAATCCATATTTACACTAAAGCTGATGTATATAACGGAGCAACCATTTGTCTCAATGTGGCAACATTTACAGTGTTGTGTCTTGCTACAGTATGACACACTGACGGCTGAGAGATCTTTACGGGGCGTGTGCCTCTTCTCGAGCGCGGATTAGCCGAAAGGTCAGGTAGCGCCGTTCCGTAGTATCACTATCACAGCTTTAAAAAGAACACAGCAGGAAGGAAGCCCTCTAACCCTGAGTTTCAGCTCTGTGAGTGGCATAAGCTCCAGGATTCTTTTGAGTTAACAGGAACCAGACATGGACGCTAATGGAACTTTAACAGCGTGGTGACGTAGTACGACACAAGCTCAGAGGGAGGCGTGTGAAAGCGGCAGCAGATTAAGACCGCTACGGTGTCAGGTTCGGACAGTGACAGGCGGCGGGAGCTCAGGAGAGGTTTTTCTGAGAAATCCCTTAAGCTTCTGCACCTTTTCATTACAGATATAAGAGAAGAAATTATTTAGATATTTAAAATTCCAAACTTTCCCAGAGGAGTGTCTTTTCCTTTTTTTGGTCAGAAGGTATAGATTAACGTATAACATGCTGCCTGGGCAAAAAAAAAACAAAACAATTGCATACTCTAATATTTCATTTGACCACCGTTGACTTTGATGGTAACGTGGCTTTGATGGTTTTGGTACGTCGCTTACTGTAATTTGCTTCCCGTCCCACCCTGACGCGCTGACAGCTCTGCATCTCTGCTATAGGGTCAATCTGGACTTATCAGATCACATGACCCTTACCAAGTGATTTTCTTATGGACACACAGCTGTTTAATCCCAATCCTGTGAGTTCTCATCACATTGTGTGTGTGTGTGTGTGAAAATGCTCTTACTTTTACCATTAAACAGCTCTGATTCTTACCATCAATTTCGTTTACGACGCAATTTATGAGTGTTAAAGTGATCCCTTATCATTCGAGATTCAGGATTTTTTCTGACTATACTCCTTCCATGAAATTAACCGGTCAGGTCAGTACGACCCTTATAGATTGTAATAATGTGTTGGATGATTCTAAACCCAATTACAGTCATTTTCCTATTTTCTTTGCTGGATGAAGGGCAACAAGTCCACAGTCCGATACAGTGGAAAACAGCCCTGAGACAAAATGTGACGTGATTCCCCTCCCGTTTTAAAGGCGCAAGGACACGGCTGATACATTTCACTGTGAGATGCATTTCCTTAGGTGCAGTAATGGTTTATAATGAACTGTGCTTCAATATGTTACTATATGATATTACTCTTATCTTACAGTATGATCTGCTGTCGATTTCCCCACACTGCTCTGGGGGGGGGGGTCGGGGGGAGGCCTTGAAGCCGAACCCATTAAGAAGAAGAACTCCACTTTCACGTGCTTTGGCAAAGAAGTTACACAGTTATTTGTTGAAGGAAATATTCCCTATACGGACGAGTGCAGGGGTGCACATACTATTAGGACGAAATGAAACAAAAACAATTTACAAACAACGAACAAAAACATTTAACGTGTTCATTACCGTTTTATTTTTGTTCGTACAAAATACAAACAATGTATGTTAAATATTAATCCTATTTTATTTCTGATCCTGAACAGCACTGCCTTTAAAACCATCCCTGACTGCGTGGATATCCTTTGACCAGATTTTGGATTCTCTCAGTGGAAATATTCACTTCATTCTCGCTGACGTTTCCTTTAGAACTCTTCCAGATTGTCTGGCAAAGTTTTATCGATGCTTCCTGACACACGTTCTTCCTCTGCCAGATTTCACACACTCACTTTTATTCAAATCATAAAGGCTGGAGACAAATCTTCTGTTTAAGCAACAGCTCTTGTTGATGTTGGGGTTTTGTGTGTGTGTGTGTTTGTTTTTGTCGTTACGGGATACACCAGCATGTCAAACCAGAAGTTTCAAATCTGATGGAAACTGGGTGAAAACGTCAGCAGATGAAGACCGCTACGGTGTCACGTTCTGACCGCGACAGGCGGCAGCAGCTTCGTAGAGGTTTTCTGAGGAATCCCTTAAGCTCCCTCTGATGGACTCATTCTTGATCCTCTCCATCCTTGTCACTCCTAAAGACAACCTTAACATCTTCATCTCTGCTACCTCCAGCTCTGCCTCCTGTCTTCTCTTCAGTGCCGCTGTCTCTAAGCCGTAGAGCATCGCTGGTCCCATCACCGTCTTCAACACCTTTCCTTTCGTTCCCGCTGAGACTCTTTTATCACACCTGACACTCTCCACCCGATCCAACTAGTGATGGGTCGTTCATCAACAGTTCGTTCGTTCGGGAAGAACGAGTCGTTTCGGGAACGATTTGTTCAGTCGACCATCTGGAATATCAGGAATTAGTTCATCTGTGTCGTTCGCTCGTCACGTGACGCCTCCATGAGCTTAACCTACGCAGTCTGAGCCAGAAAGAGAATCGATTTGTTCATCTCTCGAGTTTTTGGATTTGTCCATTCACTGTCTTCACCTCTCAGTTAACAAACTATATAATAAAATAATCCAAGCCTCAAGCCTCAAGCCTCAAAGATCCGAGTCGGTAAAATGACCCGAACTTCCCATCACTAGTTCCAACCTGCCTGTACCCGCCTCTTCACCTTGTTTCCACACTCTCCGTTGCTCTGGACCGTTGACCCCAAGTACTTAAGACCTTCTTTACTTCTGCTTCCTGGAGCCTCACCGTTCCACTTGGGTCCTTCTCATTCTCATTCACACACACACGTGTATTCTGTCTTGCTGCGGCTAACCTTCATTCTTCTACTTTCCAGAGCGTACGTCCAGCTCTTTCACTTACACTCTTACTTTCTTTCCATCTCTCCAAGCCTCATTCCTTCATAATAAATGAACAGATGAAAGAAATGGGAACAGATGCTTTATTGTGAGAGGATGAAAACTGCCCAAAAAAATGTTATAAAAAAATAAAAAATAAATAAAAAAAAAATCTGTTGTTTATGTAACAAGCTCAGCGGCAGCCTCATTTCCCCTCTCGTCCATCCCGATATGATTCGGCTTTCAGCTTCAGCGTTCATCTGGACTGAAAATGAGAAGCAGAAAAGTCACTCAAGTAGCCTGGAGAACTATTTCTCTGGAGAACGACTACATCTGAAATCCGACTAGGATAAACGCATGACGTGATTTATCGCAGGTTAAAAGTGACAGTCATTATGACGAATCACTACGCCGCTCTTGTTTCGGAGAGAGCAGTACTAAACCAATAAAGATATCTGCAAGGGATTTCAAATTGTGGTCACGGTTGAAACACTTCAGACTCAACTCCAAGTCTATAACCTTTAATACGAAGCTACAGCTGTGTTGTAGCAACTGGCAAGATGTATACATTCCCTCTAAATCCCTCACTCCTTACTACAACGCGACGTAATTACCAGAGCCAAACGAGTCATCTAAAAGGGGCTTAGGCTATCTTTTTTATCCGGCTTTAATCCAGGAAGAGTTTACATGTAGGTCAGCTTTAAGACCACGCGGGCCTACAGCCAGTCTCTCCAAATGTAGGTCCAAAGCAGCTCCAGATGCTGTTCGTTCCACGCAGATCACATTCTCTCAAGCCTCGCTGTCTGACTGTATATTCTGCAAGACGATAAAATTATTTTTATTATTTTTTAAATCGCTGAGAATAATGCATATACGCAAGACGGCGTCTCGTTTCATCATACCGAGTTAGTTACTGTAGAATAGAAGATAAAAACACGAGCATGTAGAAAACCCACCAGAGATCCAGGCTGACTGTACGGAGATCAGGTTTTGTTTAGATAAAGAACAGGTCTGTCATTTATCCTTTCTAGCCTGACTTTGGTATCTCCCTCCGCGAACGCAGAGCGAAGGATAAAACGCAGAGGGGAAAAGAAAAAAGACCACACAAAGCATGTGCGGCTCATGAGGAACTGCTTAAGTACGTGTTAGGAATTCCACCGTCTGTACATCACAAGTCTGATCCGCGATCAGCTTCCTGTTCTCACAAGACATAAGAAACAGGCAGAAGTGTCAGCAGCAGGATTAAAGGGAACGGGAGGGAACTGTTATTGACAAACGAATGACAAATATCGACGTGGGACGGCGGGACGCTTTACCCTTGGATACTCCGCGCCAAGGGTGAGAGTGTACTGTACACTGGGTACACTGACAAAAAGCATATACTGTAAATAGCATGAACTTGTAGAGCAGATACACTAAATATAAACCCCACCTGTCAAAAGCTGACAACAAAATCTGATTTACGCTCCAGATAAATGCCAGACTTTTCTCAGTAATCGGTTACGGCCACTACGACAAGACGCTTAAGAGGGAAAAAAAAAACGTAAATCGTTTCAATATGAGTGATATTTCGTTTCATCTGTAGTTTGAAAATGATGTACTCTTGTTTAATGATTGCTTTTGCATAAGAGATGAATCCAGGAAAGGCATTTCAGTATTGCAGCAGGGAATAAAACAATAGACAATAAAAGATAAACGATAATAATTAAAAAAAAAAGCCAATATAAATAATAGCGGAAGAGGGATTACTGTATATATCAATTTAGAAATTATTTAAAAAATACAGCTGTATGTGCACAACAGTGTAAAGTATAACCAGAACAGAGCTGTTCTTAACATTGTACTTTTCCTCCGTTCGGTACAAAGCAGGAGAGGAAGAGGAACTACGAGACCCTCGTCATCACCAAGAGCCCAGTGGACAGGGTAGACAGAGAGTGGACAAACCTCGGTGTCCACATCACGGAGGACCTGTCATGGTCCTGTTACATCAACACCGTGGTGAAAGATCAGAACAAAAAAAGAGAAACAAAACAAAACAAAAAAAAAACATCAGCATCAGCCTCATTTCCCCTCTTGTCAGTTCCAACCATTCAGCATTCAGGATCACCGGCCTGATCATCTGTCTTCATCTGCACCTGTTTCTCACTGGTTCATACCTCAAGTTAGATGCTTTTTTGTGCTTGAATGATTCATAGGTCACTGCATGGCTTAACAAACAAAAACATCAGTTTGAGACTGCTCGGGTACGGGGACCGGACTGAAAATGAGAAGCGGAAAAAACTGGAGAACTGTGTCTCAAGACTACATTCAAAAGACAAGAAAGTCTCAAGACTTTCTTGAAAGTCCAGACGGCGTCTCTACCACCTCAGACGCTCGACAGACTTTAGACTGCCCACTAAGATGCTTATGAACTTTTCCTCCTGCACCATATAGAGCATCCTCTATGGTGCAGGACATCACGACCTGGTTTGGGAACAGAACCATACAGGACAGACGATCTTGCGATCTCCAGATGATAGGGCGAGTGCTTTACCACTGCGCCACTTAGAGGCTATCCCAAGGTGTTTTATAGCTGTTAAGCTGCGCTGATTTGCCAATGTTACAATTTTAAAATTGATTAAATAATGGCATGTCATGCTTATATATATATTTACAGTATAATGCATATAGAATAATATTGTCTTTGTTGCTGTGAATGAGGTAATGAAGTGTTACTATAGAAACAAATACCACATTAGAACGAGTGCATTGATATAAATCTGTGATTCCATACACCGACACTCCTGTCAAACGACATTCACCACACAAACACCTGCTGGCCAATCAGATTTGAGAATTCGTTACCTCTGTAGTATAAATGCCAGTAACGAATTCCCAAATGCACGAATTCCAAACGAAAATGACCCTGTGATTACAACTTAACTACGACTTCACCCGTCATTAATCGTTCCACGGAAACCAATCTGTCAGACTATTCATCACTATTAGTGCGAGCTTCCTGTGTGTGTCAGCGCCGGAGGACCCTGGGGAGCGTTGTCAATCAACGCCCGTGCAAATTAATCAATCAATCAGTGTCGGCAGACTGCGTACTAGCCAGCGATCTGGCCTCGGCATTACGAATAGGTAAAGCTACAAGAATGTAACCTTTTGTGGTGTAAAAAAAGAAGAAGACGTGCCAACTTGGCCATCTTGGTCTACCTGCATTTTGGCTAAAAATGGATTTGAAATCTTGTAGATTAAACCAAGCAGACAGGACCAGGCATTCTAGTGTTATTTGTTTTACTGCTCGGAAGCTAAAGAGTTTGTTTGACATCTGTAAAGGTACATATTTTCATATCATTCTTAGCACCTTCTGACCAATTCTGTGTCATTACGCCTTCTTGTTTTAACCACCAGCACTTTATAGACTTTAGCCAGAGGTGAAGGATCTAAGAGGCGATACATGACGCTCATCCCTGGTGATTTATGGACTCCATCCAGAGGAACCACGGTTCAGCAATGCTGGTTTTTGTCAGTGTCCCCATGTATGACCTTTGCCCTTTGCTCCTACCTCCTGCTGGATCTCTAACCCGTCGCGCCCCCCCACTGATGTCCTCACTTCCCTGTCCTTCCAGCCACCTAAACGTGAGACAAACCAGGCTTTTACCACCAGCAGAAACTGCAGCTTCAGACACATTCCACAGCCATGCCGTCTCTGCTCACTATCCAGTTTTTGGATTTGGTCTGAAACGCTGGGAAAGCAACCTCGGCGTGAGCGAATTCTGACTCGGTTGTAATTGAGGTTAAAAATAGACCGTGTCGGTTTTCAGAACCACGGAGACTCTGGACGTTTTATTGACCAGGATTTCTTAACCTAAATGAGAACAGGGCCCGAACTTCCCCCTCGGCATATCGTTATTACATAATAGCCGCGGTTAACCCGTCAGAGAATCGAGTCTTGTGGTGTCCATGATGACTCCTGAGGTGAAGCTTCGTCTTTTGAGAGTTTTTTTTTTTTTTTGCGTAACGAGAATTGTGTAAGTATGCAGTTATCTAAGAGCATCCTATGGTTTCAGACCTTGTCCCACAAGACGTGTAACTTGAACGACCATAATAGATGGATTCTTTACTCTACACACAATGAATTCTGAGCGAAGGAAGAGAAAAGCCTCTCGGGGCTTAACGCGAAACAGAAGATGTTCAAAAGCCTTATGAAGAGAGAGCGAGAGAGCGAGAGAGCGAGAGAGAGAGAGAACACATGCTCAGATCTATTTCTGAGCGATGAAACATAACCTGACATCCATCTCTGTGTTAGAGTGAAGTTTTCGGTGTTTGCTCTCAGCACCGCTCTTCTGAGTCACACAGAGAAGGGGAGTCCAAAAAAAAAAAAAAAAAACATTCTCTCTAGATATGTGGAAAACCACAATGCATCACTTCTCGATCCAAGGCTCACACTGCAGGAGAGACATTATTTTTTCAAACGACTAAAGTAATAACATATTAAGGGTTTCTGGCTTTTCAAATACTCACGTACCTTCGCCACGGTGAAATAATATCACGGTAAATTTGGACTAAGTAAACGTAATCGTTCAGTTATTCAGCACCAAACATCATCTCGTACAAAAAAAAAAAAAAAGCTGGATATGAAATCAACGGATTCCCGTTTCTACGGTATTAGTTCGATTAGAGCTCTGGCGAAGAGCAGCATGATACAAACAGCATGAGGGATTCGACCTCTATCGGCAGTCTTCTTGTCTTCAGCCGACATCGGTTTGGTCGGTCTCCACGTCATTTCTTATCGTTTACGGCATATCAAAGATATCTTTTTTTTTCCTATTCTTGTAAAGTCTCGCGTTTTCCCAGATCATCATACCAAACACAACAGTTATAAATCATAAAATGACACAAGAGTTCATGTCCTCCTACTGCTGTCCCCTCGGTGGACCGCTCTCCGCTCTCCGCTCGTATCTCCTTGGCCTTTACACCGGACAGAAACAGAGCTGCTCAGGTCACACGGATACGATGAAACCATGGCCCTATCATCCGGAGATCTCCGGTTCGAATCCCGGGTGGTGCTGTAACCTCTCGCAGCCGGAGATCTAGAGAGAGCTGATTGGCCGAGCTCTTTCAGAGAGGAGGGATGAGAGGTACTTAGTGCTCCCACGTTAATCACGGCTCTACAGCCAATCAGGGGCGTCTGTGAGCTCGCGCAACAGAAGGAGCGGATAGCGCTGTCCTCTGAGTGTAATACGCCGCCCTCAACGGTGCACGAGCGAGCAGTTCGAAAAGATGCGGTCGGCTGGCGTCACGTGGTTCGGAGGAAACACGTGATAGTCTTCGGCCCTCCCGGCTGAGTGGTAGGAGTAGCTTTAATGTGGAGCCCCCTAGTGACGGGGAGGAATTGCACACGACTAAATTAGGGAGAAAATCGGGGGAAAATCCCCCCCCAAAAAATTTAAATCTGATTTAATTATTGAGGAAGGATAAGAAAAGAGGACGTGAGGAACTAATCAATTCTGTGATCACGTGATCAGGTCTGTTTTCTGATGTAGCCTTGCGCTGTGTGCTTTTGCATTATGTTACGTTGTTGTGTTGCGATGGTATGTTACAGTATCTTGCATCTTGTTTTTTCTTGTTTTGTTGCGTTGTGCTGTATTCTGCTGCTCTGATGTCATGTAGTGTTGCGGGATTATATATTGCATTGTGTTGATGTGTTGTGTTTTTATGCTGTAGTTCTGTGTTGTGTTGTAGTGCTGTAATGCGCAATATTGTGTTTTGTTGTATTGTGCTGCACTGTTGTAACGCAGTGTTGTAGCGCTGTATCGTTGTAAAGTTGTGTTGTCATGGTGTGTTCTGCTACTAAGGCTGTTATGTCATATTGTGCTGTGCTGTGTTGCAGTGGTGTGTTGTTGTGTCAGGCTGTTTATGTAGTGTTGAGCTTTTATGTAGTGTTGTATTATGTTGTTGGGTTATAATGTGCTGTGTTGTTACGTTGTGTTGTAGTGGTGTATGTATTATGTATCGTTGTAATGTTGTGTTGTCATGTATTATGTCGTACTGTATTGTGTTGGGTTGTTGTGTTGTAATTTATCGTGTTGTTGTGTTGTAATTGTTGTAACTCTGTTGTTGGGTTGTTATTTTGTTTTTGTAGTGGTGTATTGTCTTATGCCTCGTTGCTGGGCCATTGTGTTGTAATGCACGGTGTTGTGTGTGTGATGTTGTGTAATGTAAAGGTGATGTAATGACTACCACACTGCAGTTCCACACCAGCACACGTGTGTGTGTGTGTGTGTGTGTGTGTGTGTGTGTGTGTAAATCTCAGCTCCCTGTAGCTCACACATGCTATACTGTACACTGCAGTGTGTGTGATGTGTGTGTGTGTGTGTGTGTGGTGTTTAACTAAACACACCTGACCACCTCTACCTGCACAGCATACAGTGTGTTCCCTAAACCCGGCTGTGACAGGTGTGTGTGTGTGTGTGTGTGTGTGTGTGTGTGTGTGTGTGTGTGTGTGTGTGTGTGTGTGTCGTACAGCAGGCATTGAACAGAGCAGTGAAAGCCTGTGTGCTGCCTCGTGTCACGTCAGACAGGCTGTTTAGAAAAAAAGCAACACTGGGACGTTTACACGCTTTACACCACGCGGGTTTCACGCTTTACACCCTCGACACCACATGTGTTTAGCGTGTTAGTAACATTAACGCGATCTCCAGGTGCTGGATACTTTATAATCCTCAAACCCTTGTGCCTTTAGACTTCTTATAAACTTGTCCTAAACATACTGTATTATTGTGTTGTTATGGATTTGTGTACAGATGTGTCCCCC
>JAAGKR010005885.1:32076-47274 GCA_011419295.1 Clarias macrocephalus
ATATATTGGAATAATAATAACTCTACAGAAACATTCAAAAATGATCCGCACTCTGGTTGTAGAATTTATTTCAATTCAATTTGTAGAAAAGACAAATACATCATTTTTCGACATAATCTCGATGCTTTTCAATATACAGTACTTTGTCCATCTGCCACCAAGTTTCCGTATTCTCTCATATTCTCTCACAGCTGCGAGCCACGAATGCACCGCTGTTGTCACTTCTTCATCAGAAATGAAACTCCGTCCTTGTTGAGCTGCTTTCAGGTGAAGAGCGTAGACGTGCTTTGTCATGCGAGATCACGACGCCCTCGGATCCTCTGAGTTCAATAGGAAGCTGAGGAATTTTCCAGCTGATGGGAGACTTTTGAACTTTTTCTCGGTCGGCGTCGCATACTCTCAGGCTCGTAGTGAGGAATCCGTGTCTCATCACCAGTAACGATTCTCTTTAAGATACGTTCACCTTCCTTAGAGTGTCGGGCTTAATTTTGTTTGCAGATATCAAAAAGCTTCTGTTTATGCTCTTCTGTAAGTTGTTTCGGCACCGGGTTCACTCTCAGCCCCCCCCAAAATAAATAAAAAAATAATTGCACGCTGCTCTTCTTTTGTGCAAATCACACTTTTTGAAAATCCATTTTTGCTCACACCGCAGTTACAAATGAACTGATGTAACACATTTACACCTGCACAGCAGTGATCAGGTTTGTTTTTAAGGCTCTGTTCCAGCTGTCTCTACTGTAATATACTACCACATTCACACATTTTTTCACACCTAGGCTCAATTTAGCTAATCCAGTCTTGTGCTATGTTTCTGGGAGGTGGCAGGAAACTGGAGAACTCTGCGTAAACCCGCGTGACATCATTCACACGGACCCGACACGCGATTAGCTTGGCCCCTGCGTTTCTTCACGCTCGCAGACACGTTTACGGTGCGCGTCTGTGACTAAATTAAGTGTTGTGTCCATCACCTTGCATGTTGCAGCTGTCTGTGCTTTTTTTTTACGCATATATGTCACTGAAAGGCTCAGAAAGGCGCACGACGGGGTGCCGACACCGAACCTCCTCTGTGTCACCCGGCCGCAGTAACTGCACCGGCCATCTAAGGCGTTCCAGTCGTCCGCCGAGGCTCTCACACACGTCAGACGTGTCTGAGAGCTTAACCCGGGCGTGAAACCTGAAACAGCATGGCACTGGAACGGTCCCATACGCCAGGTTTCTTTACCTTAAGGAAGATATTTTTCTCATCTCACCTGCTATGGAAACGCTCAGACACCTCTTGATTCAGGGGAACGACTTTAAGATAGAACCTTTTATGCTCTGAGAAAGCGATCATAACAACATTAAAGGAGAAGCGTAGCATTTTTTTTTTTCAACCTAATCTACAGTATATCCACCACATCTGTAGCACATGTCAAGTTACCCCGATCATGAAGCATGCCAGTTCCCCAAGTCCTGAGAAATCTGTTTACGTGAAACCCCGTAGGACGGACGTCCAAGGGCTTCGGTAAACATTTACTGTAGGCAAAACACGATTCTGTACCGCTCTTTCATGGTTTCCTAAGTCATGAGGATTTGTAAGTTAAACTCTAAATCTGCATAATTTTTCCTTTAAGAGATGGAACAGCTCTTTTTTGTGTTTTTTTTTTTTTTATGAGCAGGAATTTGTGGTCATGTGCTCCCATAGCCAATGTGGCTCAGAATAAACATAGAAGTATCTCAGTTTCAGTTTGATGGTCTCTGTTCGTAAGGACACCAAAAAAAAAAAAAAAACATCTGGAAAGCCACCAGAACGACTTATTATTCCTCTTGTTCTACTCCTGCGGGGTTTCAGATTTAATAAAACACTCTTGGTGTGATATACGACAAATAGTTCTTTTATCTGCACCGTATAATTGACCAGATTTGACCGACAGTCGCTCCTTAGACTTCTATTGTTAGCAACTTTTAAGGAAAATAGTTTTCTGTTTCATTTCATTTCGTTCTCAGTTCATGTCGCACATTAACCGAGGCTTTGACAGAAACTAGTTTGAACAATGATAAACGTTTCCTTTAACCTTTAACCTTTCTGTGCAGGTGAACTTACAGCCCAAGTGAAAAGTAAAGCCTCATCCTCTCTTGTGTGGGACAAAACCACATGTTTGCAGTAAAAAAAAAAAGAAGCCCGTTGACTTCAGTTCTTTGGTTTTAAACCAAGCGGACTCGTCTCCAGAGGTTAGGGCAGACGTTAACGCTGAGAGCCCAGGTGTATCTGTAAGAAAGAGGTCAGACATACAGGATGGATTCGGTTTTACGGCCCCTGCTTAAGCCCTGTTTACTAATTCTCACAGTTTGTCCTGGTTAACAGACGCGGTGATGACATTAGCATGTGGACGGCTGAAGAACTGCTAGTCAGAACAACATACGCTCTTCTTTCTCATTGTGATGGATTATTATTACAGGTGTTTTAGTCATAGTGTGAATATCTACTGTACAGTACCTACACCGGCACCATTCCAGTTCAGGTTTTATAATCCTTTCACCCTTACAGCAAACACAAACTTCATGCTCTAAAGCACACCGACATGAGGATGAGTTATTTTAATACGTCTGTCGGTCAGAGGGCGTACCTGGTGCTGAAACAATTCACAGAAGCGTTTGGATATCTGCAAACAAAGTTTGTACCGATAATCTAAGGAAGGTGAAAGTTTCTTAAAGGGAATCATTATCGGGGCCTCCGAGTGGCGCAGTGGTAAAGGTCTCGCCCTATCATCCGGAGATCGCCAGTTCGATTCCCGGGTGATGCTGTAACCTCTCGCAGCCGGAGGTCTAGAGAGAGCTGATTGGCCGAGCTCTCTCAGAGGGGAGGGATGAGAGGTACTCAGTGCTCCCACATTAATCACGGCTCTACAGCCAATCAGGGGCGTCTGTGAGCGGATAGCGCCGTCCTCCGTGTGTGTTACTCCGCCCTCAACTGTGTGTGAGCGAGCAGTTTGAAAAGATGCGGTCGGCTGGCCATGTCACATGGTTGGAAACACGTGATAGTCTTCGGCCCTCCCGGCTGAGTGGTAGTAGCAGCCTTAATGTGGAGCCCCCTAGTGACGGGGAGGAATTGGACACAAATTAAATTAAGGAGAAAATCTGGGAACCCCCCCGTTTACAGTTTTTTTAAATCCTCAAGGGCCAGGATTGAAACATCATCAGGTCGACGGTGCTCGTTACAGTGAGACACTAATGAACTTGGACTGATACCGAAGGGTGTCGTGATCTCACAACACGATGCATGTCCGCACACTTCTGCCCACACTGTCGACATTTTGTTTTGAGGTGTGAAAGCATCCTAACTATAGTCCTGATCTGGCTCCACTGGACTTTCGCCTGATTGGTCCCTGAAAGCAGATTCGTTTCCGATGACGAAGTGACGGCAGCGGTGCATTCGTGTCTTAAAGCATTTTTTTAACAAAAGAAACAAAGACTTGGTGACTGATGGACAAAGTGGCATGTACTTGCCTTATATAATTATCATCACCATTGACTCACCTTTGTACTCGAGCGACGTCTTTCAGAGGCTCTGGCAAAGAAAACATTTGCATCTTCGCATCACATCAGCGCGTTTAGTTTTGAAGCACTTCATACAAACATGACGCAGAATGAGCGACAGCCTTGTAAGCAACGCAAACCGAAATGTCCTGCGCAGTGCTTATTGCAGTCCTTCCATGTGTACAGAGTTAGATTAAACACAGCTTGTTTTAGATGAGAGAGAAACCAGCATGTGACAAATGTCCTGTTTGCTTAGCAACTTCAGGAAAACAGGATATACAGTAGGGCCTGTAAGATATATGCGGGAGAGATGAAAGGCATCTAATCATCACTCCTGCATAACACTTGTGTCTCAGTTTAAATCACTGCTCAACTGGACTGTTGTAAAAAAAAAAAAAATCCTGTTTCTCCACAATCTTTACCCAGAACTAATCTAAAATACGATTATCGCTCGACACTTATTGCAGAAATGTCAGTGATGTTTACGCCTGTTATATCACATTACGCATTTAGTGTAGAAACGCCACAATTTACCATTAGAGTACACGAGTGTGAGATTTTACTTAAACTATACCAAAAGACAGGGGATGGTTACATCATCAGGACTTATGGTGACCTCGTGTTGTGCTGGATTGTATTCTTTAACTCTTCTGTACATTAGTGCAATATCCTCATTCAAATTCAAAAAAAAGAATTTTATAGGCCTCCAAGATCGTGAGTTCGATTCACGGGTTTTTTTTTTTTCTCTTAATGCAAAACCGCAATTCAGTCAGGAAAAATCTATATTGTACACGCCTAAATTGTGCGACAGTACGAACGGCATTGCACGGCAGTGCCGAGGAGACAGTGAGAGAGGAAGTGAACGCACAGACATGGAAGGCTGTGGGAGCGGATGCCCGGTTGATGGACTGGAAAGGTTTAACGTCCTACGCTTCGCTGCGCGTGCTGAGAAAATACCCGACAGGTCAACGGATCCAGACGACTAATATCAATATATCAATATGCGCATGCACAGACACACGGACACACTGCTTCATGAATAATACAAAGCAGGGCCCGACGTGAACCGAGGCCACATGTGTGATTTATACCGTGACCCCGAGAGTCTGGGGGAACCACAGAGGTCACGGAGAGGACGGGAACTAAGACGGATTGGCTAATTGTCTAAATTAGGTTATATAATCGTGTGGTAGCACCTCTGACTCGGGTTCTCGGTTTACCGCTCGTCACTTTTTCTAAGCAAGGTTTAATATCCTAAGCAAGCATATTAATCAGACATTAACGTTACGTTACCGGAAAGACAAGTGGATTGAAAGGAAATGGACAGAAAACGGAATCTTTTTTCCCCCCTTTGCTCCCACGGCTTACTTCGTGTTAATGACAGCCGAAGTTCTGCTTCGCGTATGGCAATGTTTAGCACGAACGAACGAAACACAAATAAGACTGACCTTTTAAAAAGCTCTCGTGGGGACTAATTTCTCCTTTAATGTTTACAAAGGTGACTTTCAATGGAAGTCCAGCGTATAAAATATGTCTTTCTCAAACATCTGCAGTTTTACCGCTTAAGGATTAAGTTTTAAGGGGCGCACAGATGAGCGCTGGTGTTATTCTCGTTAGTCCGGGGAATTACTTTTTTTCTTCTACTGTACAGTAAATATAGTACAAGCAAAAACACGTTAATAAACCACAAACGATTTACTAAACACAACTGGACTAATTCAGTGACATCAAGCCTAAAAAAATGAAACATGACGGCACAAACAGCAGTCCAAAAAAAAATTTAATAAAAAAAATCAGAAAAAATTCTAAAAGAAAGATTAGTTCTTTATTAAACATTTTATTCTCATTGATGATCGGAATAAAAACGCAGAAAGTGTTGCGCAATCGTCACCCGCCATGTGATGTTCAATAAGGGCGTGTCTGTTCTGATCTGAGCTCGAGTTGTGGTTTTTGGCGACTCTCCTGTTTTTAGTTTTTCTGTTGCGTTTCTGGTTTTGATTTAAGTGTTGTGCTTTTCAATTAGGTCTTATGTTTCTGGTTTTATTGTTGTCTTTTTTGAATCCAGCCCGGCGGTGTAGAGGTCCAGGGGCGAGGGATGCTGGGTGGGTTTCCTCTGCGTACTCTGGTTTTCCTCTACAGTCCAAAGACGTGCAGATTAGGCTAACTGGCGTTTTCAAATCGCCCGTTGTGTGTGTGTGTGTGTGTGTGTGTGTGTGTGTGTGTGTGTGTGTGTGTGTGTGTGTGTGCGCGCTTGTGTGCCCTGTGATGCCCCTAGTACCCTGGGAAATGCTCCAGGCCCCCAGCATACAGGATAAGCGGTATAGAGAGTGAGTGTGTGTGTGAGTGTGTGTGTGAGTGTGTGTGTGTTGTGATTTACACTTTGCTCTTGATTTTTGCTAGTTTGCTCTCACATTTCTGATTTCTCGTTTTCATTTTAGTGTTGATTTTTTGAATTTCCCAATTTTTTGAATTTTGAGTTTTTCTTTGTGGAATTCACTGGAATGTTTCATTCTGGTGTTTCTGTCTTTACATTTTCTCTTTTTTTTCGCCGCAAATTTTCAAAATGAAATATTTTTGGTTTATTTTAGTAGTTTTTTTTTTTCTTCTTCTTCTTCTTGTTTTTGCTCTTAAGTTTGTGTTTTTTCCTCGTTGTGCTCCTGGTTTAGATTTTAGTGTTTGTTTAAACGCGCCTCTCATCTTTTTGGCCTTATTGTTGTTTTGTCTAAATTCCATATTTTGAATTTCTGTGCTTTTAGGATGAATTTTTTCTCCTTCTAGATTGGGTTTTGCTGTGTTTTCTCATTTCCACTTTTAGCATTGTTCATGCAGATTAGGCTAATTAAAACTAATAGGCTAGTTGTTTGTTTTTTGTGGTTAAGTTTTTTATATTTACTGTCATGTCCCAAAAATTTGCTGTCATAGTCTTGGTTTCGCACGGGCCCTCGTCCTGTAGTCTACTCTCCGCGCTGAACGTTGAGGATCTTCTCCCAATATAAAACCCGAGAGCAGTCCTGATGAGATATCTTTTTTATGTCTTTGTTGATTTTCATCTTGCACTCTTAAGTGCTTCCTTTAGGCAGTAAAATCTGCGTTACGCTGTTTCCACTAATAAAGTGCACTCAAGCCTAAACCCACTGTGTCGTGTGAACAGAACGTTCAGTTTTTTTTTGTTTTGTTCTTTGCCCAGGCTCTGTGTGCTCTCAGATCAGATAAAAGCCATGTGTGAGAAAGTGAAACGGGAACGACGGCGGTACTGAACACTAATCGATTCATTATAATTTGTTCGGTGGTGTGACAATAGAGAGAATTAAACCGACAAAGTGATACGATGACCGGCCACTGAACCTCTGGAATACTTGAGGCGAGACAAGTGCTCACTTTCCCTCCCCCGGCACACACACACACACACACACACACACACACACACACTGACAAAGTCGTAAACTGCTTTCACGCACAGACAATGTGAGCGCTGGAGGGACATCCTGAGCGGAAGTTTGTTCTTCTCCACGAGGTCCGAGTGTCATCGGGACAGCCCGTGGCATGCGTGCGCACCGTGACTCGACTCGGAGATAATCAGAAAATTGAATACGCACCCCATCTCTCTCGATATAGCAGAGGAACATGGGATCAGTGTGAAGGAATTGTCATAGCCAAAAACAGAAAGGGACAAAACATCCATTAACAACCAGCACCTCAGATTAGAGCCGTTATGAAGCTTTACAGAGCAGAAGGAGATTATTTCATACTTTAGACGCCTTCAGCATTGTTTTACAGTGAAGAAAGAAATAAAAAACTAAAATGATCGAACCCTGGAGTTAGAAAGTGATCCCAAACTTTTGCACGATAGTGCATATAAATTAAAACGGAATTTTAAAAATCGATTTTGGCGTCACTGTGGCTGTAAGTGAATTGCGATACATAACTGAAACAATTTTTTCCCCCGTCTCTTTGATTATACAGGGCGGCTTACAGGTCTGGATCAACAGGCAAATACATTGAGCGCATGAACAAAACGATGAACATTTCTTAATGTATCTGGTCTGGTACCGGATACGGGGGGGAGAGCAGCTGCCTGTCAAAACCCTGTGCTCGAAACCAGTCACGGAAGCACTTTCAGCAGGAAACGCACATCTGATAACGTTATGTCATCCTAAACAACACTTTGTCTCCTTCGTAGTTACCTCTCAGTTGTTCTGAATTGCCTTCGTGATGTGTTTTGATCTTTCATTACTGCTGGTTAACATGAGAGCGCGCATCCGCTAATGCTCTGCAGCTGACTGACATCCAGTGCTGCGGGGTTTTTGGCAGGCACACGTTTGTAAAAAAGTAAAATCTCCCAAGTGAAACGTGTAGCAGAATAAACTGTGATGGTTCACGATCACTCACTCTCACTCATCGTCTAGATAGAACGCTTAACCCTGTATCCAGGGTCGCGAGGGGCCTGGAGCCTATCCAAGGAAACTCAGCAGGCTACATCCTGGACAGGGTGCCAATCCATCGCAGGGCACACACACACTCATTCACACGCTACGGGCAATTTGGGAACACTAGACTAATCTGCAAGACTTTGGGAGGAAACCAAAGCACCTGGAGAACATGCAAATTCGCATGTGCATGTGCACACACACATAAGGATCGAAGCCGGTCGGAAATCGAACCCGGACCCTGAGGAGGTGGTAAGGCGACACCACTAAGCCACCGTGCCACCTATGCTTCATGATATTCTGTTTTATTCCAAGAACACAGACAGCTGTTCAGATACAGAAGTAATGAACTGGGATTCCCTGCATTACTTCCTCCACAAAGAGCATGAAAAAGTTTCATTTATTGCCTGAGAGGTTCAACAAAAACAAAACAAGTTTAAAGCGATTATGGAAGGTTCGTCACATAAGCCTGTTAAAGGTTGCATTCTACCCATTAAAATAAACCTTTTCCTATACACAACGTCAAGTGTTTTCGAATTTGCATGCAAAGTACGCATGAAACTGAGACGTGATGAGCGTTGTGGCAGTAGTACCCGCAAGAATTTAACGCCGTTTATAAACGGACTACGGATAAAGAGGCAAAAAAACAAAAAACATGCCCTATGATTCCCTCATGGACTCAATATTGTTTAAAAGAAAGCAGAAAAAGGAGAGGGCACCTTATCAGTGGTCATCAGGAGTGCTTACAATAGTACATATAATTACCAGATTGTCATCGTCCAAATTCAACAACTGCACGCAACTTGGAGGCTGTAAATCCGTCTTCGAGCAGAACTCAATTCTCTTCCAGCTGACCAGACGATAACGTCCCTTGTCCTCTGGCTTCCGGATCAGTCCGTAGAGACGAAACATGTTCCCACATGATTCATTTGTTTCAATCCATTTTATATAAAAAAAAAAAAAATGCTACATGTTCGTGAAATAAAATTGATATTAGCCAATTAAATCTTCAGCAGAAGTCACATGAAAATAACTCATTAATTCATCATCCTTATCAGCGTCGGTTTATTGGCCAGGCGATTCGCAAACAACTGCAGTTTCGGATCTCTGCAGATCGCTTCCTTTTCCCCCCAACATAATCATTATTTTAATGTGTACAATAATAATATTAGCGCTATTTCTTTAGAGCAGTAGAGCACTTTTTCTCTCTCTGTGTTTGAGGCTTGAACTTCATTCAATTCAAACAATCAAATGATCGGTTAAGCAAGCAAAGGACCGTAACACCCTAATGATAAGTATAATAACCTTTTATACCAGTGGCTTATAATTTCTACCCCTGTAACAAAGTTTTAACAAACTCACTCACAGACCCCCTGGAAGTGCTTCATGAACCCTCATTTCTGATCCATTTAAAGACTCGATGTAATAATACGCCAAAATTAAGTGGCATGACTGTGCATCATTGGATAATAGAATATTGCCATGCTGTTACAATTAGTAGAACACTTTAGTAACACAAATAGTTGACATTTGAGGTAAATTTGTTCATGTAAACAAGCATTCTTATTAATTAATACCTACTGCACTCTCCATACGTAAAATCACTCTCACCCTTGTACATACTGGATGGAGCCATAACCTGAGTGTCTTATTATTGTAAATGGGTCTTCTGCTTTGATCCTAACTGCATTTCATTGGATTTGTACTTGTACTTTAGCCAATAAAGCTGAATCTAATCTAATCTAATCTAATCTAATCTAATCTAATCTAATATAAGAGAAAGTTTAAATAATATAATAAGTTAAAAAGGCAATCGTATCGTACAGGTACATTACACAATGGCAAAAAAGTTAAATCTAATCTTATATATTCTAATCTAATCCAATCTAATTTTACATAAGAGCAGGTTTAATTAACATAATAAGTTTAAAAGGCAACCTGTCGTATCGTACATGTACACTGCACAATGGCAATAAAGTTAAATCGAATCGAATCGAATCTAATCTAATCTAATATAATATAAGATGATGTTTAATTAATATAGTGAGTTAAAAAGGCAACCTGTTGTAGATGTACTTTGCACAATGGCAATAAAGCTGATTCTAATCTAATCTAATCTAATCTAATCTAATCTAATCTAATCTAACATAAGGGGAGGTTTAATTAATGCAACCTGACAGGTGTATAAATAAAAAGGTGCAGCTCAAGAGCGGTGTAATCCCAACTTTAGGTAATTCCAAGTTAGTTGGTTAAGTTTTTTATACTTTGCAGTGGTCAGGATATTACACTGCTGTATTACAGTCTCTCTTTTTTTGCATATTAGTCACACTTGATTCAGATCATAAAAAATATTATTACCCGAAAATAACTCGAGTAAATACAAATTGCAGTTTTTAAATAATAATTTCATACATTAAGGGGTAAAAAAAAAAAGTTATTCAAACCTGCTTGGCAATTGCCCCCTAAACGTAATAACTGGTTGTGCCACACATGGGGGCAACAGCTGCAATTAAGCATTTGCAATAACTGCCAATGAACTTTTCCTATTACTGTGGAGGAATTCTGGCCCACTCTTCTTTGCAGATTTAATTTAATTCCGTCACATTTGGAGGGTTTTCCAGCATGAACTGCCTGTATAAGTGAAGGTGGAGGGAGGGGGCAATTAGTTATTCCAGGTAGCTTTGGACAAGCAGTTTTCTTTTCTTTTAGAGACAGTTTTTTTTTATTAACCCGGGTTACCTTTGTGTAAATACTTTCTTTCAACAGAATTGTATTTAGTTTTGAATAACTGGAATTAAATGTAATATTTTTTCAGATTTTTCATATAATAATTCATATTCAATAATTCATAATTCTATTCATATACTGCAAATATTGGGCAATGAAAAAAGGTAATTATGAAGTGTATAAAGAATGGGACAGGCGATGATAAAAAGGTACAGTATATCGCAAACGTTTTTTGGGGGGAGTGCTTTTTTAAAACATAGTTGGAAATTTGGCTGAGGTTTGGCAACCCTTGTCCCAGATGACATCAGATAGGAAAAAAAAACTTTGTTCTTTAAAGGTCCCATATTTAACAACTTCTTCAACTAGGTAACATTGTCCTTGAGTTTCCCAAAAGTGTGTGTTGATACTCCAGCTGTTAATTCCTCAAACCTTCCCTGCTACACTCCTCTTCCGGACACGCCGTTTCATTGTTCATGTAAATGAGCTACTGCTGAGCCCCGCCCCACCGACAGAACTGAGCAACCAGATGTGTTTCTCATTATTTAATCAAAAAACAATTTCTTCTGCAAATTAACAACAACTTTTGAGTATATGACCAGACCCTGGCGAGCCTGTAAAGAAACTCGTCATGTTCATTATATTTCTGCTTTTGTTCAATGCACCACTGGGTTTAATAAAATCCCCCAGACCATTTAAATTATGATTATAGTATGTAAACAAAATAAATGTGTAACTTTTGACCTTTTTTATTCCTACGATATTACACAGCCGTGTTACCACACAATGAAAGATGAAAGCACATCTGTAAAATTGTAACTTGTTTCTGAAGACTGTAAAAAAAAAATGTTCTGCAGGTATAACTATATGCACTTTCAGTACAAATATACTCATAACATCACCAAAACATTGCTCCATCCAGCTCCCGCTTCAGGAAATGGGCTCCACAGGTCCAATGGCCCCCCTGCGGATCATAGCGGGTCTAGAAAATGCCGTCTGAAGCTGAAACTGAAGTCCTGAAGAGACATGGCATGTTGCCACACAGATGGAGGAAGCGAGAAAATAAATGCCTGGCTGGAGGCATTTGGAAGATTTGCAATTAAGATTAGCCCGGGGCCTGACGACGCTATAAGAATCAGACTATTTCTACTCATAAACCAGCGGTTTATTCTACGCGTAAACCAGCGGTGATCCGTAAGGATTCTCCAACAGAGCCAGAACGACGCGGAGAAAGTGAAGAATTTCGTTCAGTAAAGAAAGTCAGGCGTATGGAGGCTACGTGGGCAGAGCGCTTTAGTGATTGTGTGCTCAGACAAGGAGCGATAAAAGCTGGAGATTCCCTCTGCAAACCACAACAGGGTTAGATAGCTAGTGCCAAGATAAATCCAGACTCACCTCCATAAACTGATCTAAGAAAATGATGCAGATGGTGTTTAACGCAGCTTTCCCAACTGAGTCAGACGTGCTATTACAGCGTCTGCTCTGTTCATCTGACCGCAAGTGCTTAATGAGCTTTTTAACACTTGGTTATCAAATTAGGACACAGACAGACCAGCCAAATACTTACGCCAACTTCCATGGAAAGTGCAAGAACGAACCTTTAAAACGTAAAAAAAGACAGATTTCATTCATTTTATTTTATATCACACTTAAAATAATACACTGATTGTTCAGGTACATACAATATTATCACTACAGACCAACTGATACGATATTATCACGATACCTCGATGTCAATTCGCTTTGTATTGCGATTCTCTAAGTTTCACGATTTTATAAATATCATCATCTATTATTCATTTTTTCTATAGATTTGCTCGTACTGTATCACACGGGGTTCTGTGCTGTGAATAGTTTAGAGTGCACCACCTGTAGGATTATACAGGAACAGCAATGTTTCATCACATGAAATGCAAACTTATATAAATAAAAAAAATAAGTAATAAAATTTGACTTCAGAGTCAGAGTGGCGATACGTCAATTTACACACAGAAGAATCGTGACGCGTAACTGAAACAGTTTATTCCCGCATCCCTATAACGTATGGTACCACTCACTCACTCGTCGTCTATACCGCTAGAACTGTGTACAGATTTAGGGCACGAGGTGGGGTACACCTTGGACAGGGTACCAGTTCATCACAGGACTCGTACAGTACCAATTAAAATAAAAAAATAAATAAAAAAATAAAGTACTTTGTTTGTAGAAAGGTGTTGCAACAGCTCAGCTCAGCTCAGCCAATCAGAAGCTACAGCATCACTCGGGAATCGTTTTAATAAGGTTATACTCCCGTCTAAATTCCAACACAACCTAACGTGTAATTCATGAGATGAGAGCAAGAAAAAGGATGACACTTTTTTTAAAGCCCGGGGATGTTTGGCTATGATTTGTCAGCGATCCGACTGTGATTTCAGATCACTGGCTGAGAAAAGCGGAACCCGATCTGCTTTTCCTGCGGCTGCGGTCCATCCTCATCGGAGATGCTTTTCTGCTCATCACCGTTGTAAAGCATGATTAATAAAATGAATTACTGTGGCTTTCTTGTTTTAACTTTAACCGCTACGGTCGTTCGTCACTGATCTCTCTCATCACTGCAGATTTATCACTCAGTGGAGGTTTTTATTGTGGATGACTTTTACACCATTGTGTATAAAGACTGTTGTGGGTGAAAATTCCATGGGATCAGCAGTTCCTGAAATCCTGGCAGCAACTACCATCGAGCCATCGAGCCACTGGGATCACTTTTCCCTCCATTTTTACCCTTCCCTTTTTTAGACATGAACTGTAGATGTGTTTCTGCATGTTCTCTATGATCACTGCATGGCTGTAGACATTCCTATCAATGTGGCTAGTGAGTTTATTTAATCATTTGTTTTACTACTTGAGGCTAATATAAACACGTCAGACTATAATTATTTCCATAACCACGTTCTTCTATAATAAATTAAGAAATCCTGCAGTGCATAAAAGGAGCGGATTTTTATTATTATTATTATTATTTTTTTTTTACAGTAAAGACGAGAACATGCATACAAACTGCACGACAGATGCTTTCAATAAACCAGTGGTACTCCAGCCATAATGTTGTTATTTTTCTGTTTCATCTCGACCTCGATGGAGGTGATATGTTTTGCCTGAGTGCTTCAAGAAAGCAAATGCAGGCCAATGTCAATTGAAGATAATCGAAGGGGGGTTTGTATGGCATTTAAGTATGGCAGAGGGGTTAATCTTAAAATATCTCGCTGTGCAGATGCTTGCCATCACTCCATTATCACATCAACTGTATTTGGCAGTGGAAACAGTACTGTAATGAACACGGGGGGGGGGGGGGGGAGGGGGGGGAAGGAAAACACCCCGGAATTCTCAAAACTCACAAGCAATTTTAGTAGACGTCATATAACAATGACCTCCGGGTTTCGCATCGTACATCGGCAAGCGTGAAATCGTTTCACGGACTACCGACAAGAGAACAATTGAGAACAAGCCGGTCTCGAGAATTCCTTCAACGAAACACGTAGAGACTGAGACCTTTGCAGACCCAGACAGCTTCAGGGTGGAAGTATTAAAGATTACAAGTCTTCTCAATGGGTAGGCCAATAAAACTGGGAAGATTACATTCTTTAGAGGTAAACCAGCAGATCCCAGCACAGCAGCTCTACTGCTACATCAGTGTGTGTCTAAACTAACCCTAACTAGCTGTTACTCTGCAGGCCTGGTCTCATGGTTGTCCTGTTTTGCTAAAACCATCGACTTTCCCCTTAAAATATTCCAAACAATTCCTTGTCTAAGTATTAATGCAGTTTGCTGGGTCATTAAAAACAAACAAACAAACAAAAAAAACAATCATGTTTTAAGGTTTGGGAGTGAAAACGCTTTTCCATAATCACTAAAGTATGCTTTTCTACTTTACACCACTTATTGTCAATGTGGGATCTATTAATTTGGGGCCAGTTAAAAAAAAAAAAAAAAAAAAGTGCAAAGATGTGATTCTCATGCAAGCTCTGAATGTGATCATGCTGAAATCTTGCATTAATCACTTGGCACAATATTATAGAAAACCTATAATCTTTTGTATAATCTTTTGAACCATCACCCCAAGCTTTAGGAGACTTCTGGTTATTAATTGATTTGTGGGAAGGGAACGAATCTAACGGATCTCTCTGACGAGGTGGTTGGACCCACATGGGCTGGTTTGAGTATTTTAGAAATATTTCTGATGTCCTTGGATTTTAAAGCAGAGACAGAGAGAGAGAGAGAGAGAGAGAGAGACAGAGAGAGAGACAGAGAGACAGAAAGAGAGAGAGACAGAGAGAGAGAGACAGAGAGAGAGAGAGAGAGAGACAGAGAGAGACAGAGAGAGAGAGAGACAAAGAGAGAGAGACAGAGAGAGAGAGACAGAGAGAGAGAGAGAGACAGAGAGAGAGAGACAGAGACAGAGAGAGAGACAGAGACAGAGAGAGACAAAGAGAGAGAGAGAGACAGAGAGAGAGAGAGAGACAGAGAGAGAGAGGGAGACAGAGAGAGAGAGAGA